>MU667653.1:138856-173930 GCA_026770625.1 Nicotiana glauca
CTCACATAACTCTCATTTCATGGCACGGAATGACCCGTCGTGCAAATATAATCAAATCAGAGAAAGGAATGTACCTTCGTGCATAATTAGTCACAACATAGCACGGAATGACCCTTCGTGCAATATCACTCTTCCTCAACCAAACAGCAGTCACAACCAAACGGGCAAGAAGAATAAATAAATAACAAGTACTATCACGGCAAGGGAGTAGCAACAATAACAACTGGGTCCCGGCAAGGGAACAATAACAATAACTTTCACAATCCGGCAAGGGTAATACTCAGTAATTTTAACTATCCCGGCAAGGGATGTATCACAATTTCTTTCAATACTTTCAACTTTAACTCAATAGTATTTATCATTCGAGACAACTCTTCAGAATATTAGTATTTCACAATTTAATTCTCAACTCTGCACAGTCATAGCAAATTATACTTTAACTTAAGTGTATTTCCAAATTTATCTCAAAACATGTACAATTAAAAACCCATGGTCATGCTAGACTCCGGTGTATAGACACTCGTCACCACGCCTATACACCACACTCGATCATTTAGCAAATAGCAATTTGTTATATTCTAATCCTATTCCCTCAAGCCAAAGTTAGATCAAACACTTACCTCGAAGGTTTACGGCCAAATCAATCCTCAAGCAAAGCCTTTCCTTTCGAATTTCGCTCCAATTCAATCGTATCTATACACAATTTATTTAATATCATCAATAATACTCAACAATTCAACCCAAATTCCTAATCAAAGTCTTTCTAACATTCTGTCCAAAAATTGCAAAACCGACCCCGAGCCCGCTTGGTCAAAATCCAAGGTTCGAACCAAAATAAATTCACCCATACTTCCACGAGTGCAAATATATAATTTGTTATTAAATTCGACCCCAAAACGATGTCTAAATCACATATTCTTTGAAAACCCTAACTATAACCATTTCTCTAATCTTTCTACACATTTACACATGTATAGGCCTAGGAATTCGAAAAATATTGATGGAAAAATGAAGAAGACGATTCAAGAATCACTTACCCAAAAAGTTTGATGAAAATCGCCCATGAATCGCCCCAATATGCTGTTGGAGAAGAGAGAGTTTAGAGAAAATGGGATAAAACACTGGGCGAAAATTTACCCTTCGCGTTCGCGTGCACAGTGTCGCGTTCGAGAAGGGTTGGACAGAATGAGCATCGCGTTCGCGTGGACCAAGTCGCGAACGCGTAGAAGAAATTTGGGGGGCTTCACAGTTGTTCTACGCGAACGCGATGTGGGGATCGCGAACGCGAAGGAAGGGAAAGACTGAGCATCGCGAACGCGAGAAGTCATCCACGAACGCGAAAAAGGAGTACAGGCTGGGCATCGTGAATGCGAGGCATGCACGCGTTCGCGTAGAAGGAATTCTTTGAGTAAAAATTGCAGAAAATCTGCCAGTTTTTTCAAAGTCCAAAACACCCCGAACCACCTCCGAATCACACGCGAGCCCTTAGGGCTCCCAACCAAACACACACACTAACTTAATAACATTTTACGAACTTGATCGAGCGATCAAATTGCTAAAATAACATCAAAATCAGAGAATCAACCCCCAAAACTTATAATTTTCGTTTCAATATTCATAACTTCAACCCTTTAGCTATTTAGGTCTGAAACGCGTCAAACTACGTCCGTTTTCAACCAAACTATACAGGAAGCGCTTAACCTATATTTATGACCTGTACCGGGCGTCGAAACCAAAATACGAGCCCGATACCTATATTTTCTAACTCATTTTCATTTTTATTTTTCCTTAATAATTTCAAAAAACAATTTAATAGAAAAATTCTTTTGCCGGGGTTCTGGACCTCGGATTTCGACTCCGGACACATGCCCGAGTCCCATATTTTTCTACGGACCTTCTGGAACCGTCCAATCTCGGGTCCGGATCCGTTTACTAAAAATATTGACCAAAGTCAACTATATCAATATTAATATCATAATTTCTCAAATTTTTAACAGAATTCATATATTTTAACAAATAAGCTTTCCGACTACGTGCCCGGACTGCGCACGCAAATTGAGACAATAGGATATGAGATTTTTAAGTCCTCGGGAGCACGGAACAGATGAGGAAAATAGGTGATGACCCTTTGGGTTGTCACACAGTGTTCCGATTTCAACCAAAGTTTTTCAATATCCCGAACCAACCATACCTGTAAGTCATAAATCAGTAAAATTAAGTACGAAAAGTATTATTTAGGGGAACGAGCTTCTAAAAAGCAAAACGACGTCATAACTCACAAACATTTTATGAATAACTAAAAGTATAGGTTTGAAAGAAGAAAATATATCTGTCTCGAAAAGAAATAAATTGGAGAAATAAGGAAAACATGGTGTCAGCAGGGTTACCTTGGGTCTACTGAATGAAGTATTAGCAATCGACATATCAATAAGCGACTACCAGCTCCAAAATCTACATAGAAAGTGCAGAGTGCAGTATTAGTACAACCGACCCCCGTGTACTGGTAAGTGCCGATCCTAACCTCGACGAAGTAGTGACGAGGCTAAGGCGAGGCATATACAATATAACCTGCAACAATATGTGATAAAACAAAAGGAATACATAACGAATTGAAATAGTAACTTGTAGCAAAGTAAATACGGAACCGAGATATTTTGCCAGTACTCAGCTATAACCAATCCTTAAGACAATTACAATGCTACGGAAAAAAATCACAGTAGAGGAAGAATGCATAAATAATAAAATAATGTGGCACGCATCCCGATCCCACCATATAACAGGTAACCAATCCCACCATATAACAAGTAACAATATGAGCATTCACCCTTATTACTCCTTGTTGTGGCGTGCAACCCAATCCTACCAGACAATCACATTTCACCTTTATTCCTCCTGCTGCGGCGTGCAACTCGATCCCACCATATCAATACCAATCAAAAAATAAGAACAAGTATTTCACAATTTAGCTCAAAACCTTGCACAACATTTATACCTCAAATCAAAATAACGGAAAATCTATACCATTATGAAACTTCATCGGTTAAATACTACATATCGAGACCAACCCATGGGTACCATGAAGCACCAATAAACCAACAGTGTAATATAATGAAACTAAGGAAAAATTTATACCTTCAATAGAGAAAACAACATTTAACAAGAAGCAATTAGACATGGAAATATTAATAAGCGTGTAGCAGTTAAGACAGAAAAAATAATATGGTAAGAACGGGGAAGGGAATAGGCTAAACAGATAATTTGTTGGTGCATAGGTACTCGTCACCACACCTATAATGCCACACACATGGAATTTCACATAGAAATTAAGTCGGGGATCCCTAATTCCTAAAGTCAAGGTTAGACCAAACACTTATCTCAATCCAACGAGCAATTCAAAGCTCAATTACTGCTTTACCTATCGATTCCACCTCCAATCCACTCGTATCTAGTCATAGTTAACTTAATAACATCAATTAACGCTAAATAAATCAATTCCAATGCATAATTATAGATTCCCCAACAGTTTTTTTCCAAAAAGTCAAAAACCGATCCTTGGCCTGCTTGATCAAAACCGATTATCCATTTACCCCCGAGCTCAGATATATAATTGGTTTTGGAATCCGACCTCAATTGAGGTCTAAATTCCCAAATTAAAAATTCCTAAGTTCTATCCAAAAATTCCCAATTCCACCATGAAAAACCCTAGATTCTAGGATGAGATCTTGTAAAAACATGTAAAAGATTGAAAGAAATGAATTAAGAATAATTTACCTATGATTTGGGGAACAACTAGCTTTTGGAAAATTACCTCTTAAAGTTTATGTCTAAGACCCATTTACTCAGCTGCAGATGTTGCAATTGCGACATGAGCTTTGCAGTTGCGAAGCTCGCAAATGTGAAGAAGCTATCGCAAATACCAATTCCTTCACAGTCTTGCTGCCATCACAATTGCGAGGAAAGTATCGCATTTACGATCTCTAACCCCTCGCAAATGCAAGTAAATGTTTGCATTTACAAACATGCCCTTCCCCAGACCCCCTTCGCAATTGCGAAGATTTGTTCGCAGTTGCGAACTTTGCCGGCCTAGGATTTCTCACAATTGTGATAAATAACTCGCAATTACCATGCCTTCTTGGTTAGTGTTTGCGAAGCCTGATCTCGCAGTTGCAAGATCAGAATCTGCTGTAGATACCAGTTACACCAGCACATTTCTAAGTTCGAAAATTACTTTGTAGCCTATCCAAAACTCGCCCAAGCTCTTGGGGCTGCAAATCGAACATGCACACAACTTAAAACATCATACGAACTTGCTCATGTGATCAAATCACCGAAATAACGCCTAGAACTTTGAGTTTAGCACCAAATTGCATGAAATTTTCAAGATAGTTTTAAAACTTCTAACTTTTCAACCAAAGGTCTGAATCACGTCAAATCAATTCCGTTTTTCACCAAATTTTACAAATAAGGTTTAAATATCATAACAAACATGTACCAGACTCTTGAACAAAAATACGGTCTCGATACCAACAAGATCAAATCCTTTAATTATTACATTTTGAGAGTTATCAATTTCCTTCAAAAATTTATTTCTTGGATTAGGGACCTCGGAATTCGATTCCGGACATACGCCGGGTCCCATATTTTAGTATGGACCCTCCGAGACTATTAGAATAGTGGTACGGGTCCCTTTACCCAAAACATTCGCCGAAGTCAACAAAAATTAGCTTTTTAGGCTAAAAATCATTATTTTTAAAATTTTTCACATAAGTGCTTTCCGGATACACGTCCAGATTGTGCGTGCAAATTGAGGAGAAATAAAATAAGGTTTTAATGCCTCAGAATATGGATTTGAGTTATAAAACAGAAGATGACCCTTTGGGTCATCATAGAAATATAGTCCATTTAGATTGGCATAAAAAAAAAATCTTCAAGAAAAAAAATTATCATTTGCGTATTAGAAAAGAATTAATTGGTAAATCTAATAGAGTTATTCACAATCACGCTCAAGTGTAGACAACACTAGTATTACAATTATACACAGGGCGTTACTTCACGAGCTTACCAAAAACGTCAATATCAATAAGAAAGACATAATATGTTGATTCTTTTGTATTTAGATACATTGTGTTATTTTTAATAGTAAATATATACATTTGTCTGCTAATTGGTCATTGATTAGCTGTGTATCTGCAACTATAAAAGTTACTTCTTCCCCTTAAGCGTGAACAAATGCGCATTAGTCAAGAGAAAAAAGCTAAAATTATACTCTTTCCTTCACATTATTCATGATAACGTGATCTAAGGGAGCCGTTCATACTTGCATACAAGAAAGCGAAGATAAGAAAATATATTTATCATAAAGTTTGTTATTTTTGTAGCCTGAAATATCAAAATATCTTCTTAATTTTGCAGGTGCGTGTGTACGATGTTGTCGTTATTTATTCATATATATACATGATGTACATGTCTCTCTTCTTTACCTTTTAATATTAATTTTTTTTTTTTGCTTGGATCTTCTAAGATTAAGAACTTTTACGATATCCTCCCAAAACTTTAATAACAGATTTGTGTTCTTTATAAAATAATTATTTTATTCAAGTCTCTTTTGTGATTTAATACGATTTCCAGATCCAATGAATTTGCAGTTTTTTTTCTAATTATTATCCCTAAGATAAGGATGTCTTTACAATCAATCACCATAAAAATAATTTTCAATTTTTTAGTTCCCACTAATGTAGAAATAAATGAATTGACAATTTAATTAAATAATTTTATTTGAACTATTATATTAATTCACCTCTTTTTAGTATTTCGTGTGACATGTGGTGGAGATATTTTAACTAATTTGGTTTTATAAATTTAAGAATTTTCTGATATTGCAATTCTGTCCATCTTTGTTAGATTTAACATTATCCTTTCAATTTTATTTATTGATGTTATGCAAGTTAAATTTCAGATCTAGTTTGCACGTTGAAAGTCTAATTTCATTATTGATATTCATTAAAAATTTACTTTTCAAATTAATTTTTCAATTATATTCAAGGTAATTTCATTAAATCGACGTTAATCCTTGTTAAGGATCTCTTTGTGTTTAAAATTTAAAAAACTTTGGTATAGATTTATATCTCTCCTAATTATGCTGACTATTATCTACAAGCATTCAATGAATTTCTATAAGTACATTAATGCAATTTCTATTTTTGAAGTAAAATGGTAAATTTATTCCTGTTTATGTAATTAGAGAATTTGATTTAGCTGCTATAAAAGTGAGTCTCCAAACAAAAGAATTAATAATTCTTTTGGAACAAACAGGCCTTCATTATATGGACGTTAATCCTTGTTAAGGATCTCTTTATGTTTAAAATTTGAAAAACTTTGGTATACATTTATATCTCTCCTAATTATGTCGGACTATTATCTAGAAGCACTCAATGAATTTCTATAAGTACATTAATACAATTTCTAGTTTTTAAGTTAAATGGTAGATTTCTTTCTGTTGATGCAATTAGAGAATTTGATTTAGTTGCTATAAAAATGAGTCTCCATCAAATTATGCTCACAATTATACATTACTACTTAGTAAATTTCATTAAGCATATTGAACCATTTACCTTTTTGAATTAAAATTTCAGATTTGATTGTTGTTACTGATATGCAAAACATATTCTAAATATCAATAATTTAAATTTTCTACTATAATTTTCAATATGATGAAAATATTACTTCCAATGGCAATTTGGTTAGAAATTCAATTACCATTATGAAGAAATTCTTATTTCATGTATATAAATACTCATGATATTTCATTTCTTATAAGCACATTCATGAAAATAATTAATCGATAGGCTTTATTTTATATATTCTAGCAATGGAGAACAAGAAGAGTGCAGGGTGCCAAAAGGTTCCCATGATTCCTGGTGTAGAATTAAGTGACAATCCACAAGTTATTGCTGATCATGCTCGAAACAACATTAATCAAAGCATCAATTTACTTAAAGAATATGATGCAACAGAAAAAGCTGCGATCGAGCAAATGGTTTTGCTTGACCAAATTAATGCGACTAGACAAATAGGCTGGTGGGAGTCTATTGATAAACTCAATGCAGACCAAGTGACCAAATATGAAGCTTGGTTGAATGGCACTGTCTTTAAACTGAAGAGGCGTTTGGAGCAACTAGAAAATGAAGCTTCATCCTCATCACAAACTCCTCCCAAGAATGCAAATGACGCACCTAACGCTTCGTGAATGAATCTTTTCATCTGACAAAAGCATGACTTTAAATTCATATTATTGGCATGTGCTTTTATCTTATTTTATTTTATTTTTATTCATTTGTTCCGGTGATGGTACGTACTGCATGTACACTCAATGATTTTGATTGATGATTTATTATGTCTATTAATATATGTTGTCTCTTGTTAGGTCTCTTCATATTGTATTTTACGTGTATTTTAATATCGTGACCTCTCCGTGTATACTAGCTTTAAGTTTGAGCACGCTCGAAGGAAAATTTTAGTTAAGTCCCAAAGTTTGGTTCTTACAATTCTATTCTTATATATAAACCCCACGATCCAATGAATTTTCTAATGGATTGATGGAAACTTTTGAACAAAATAGAATCACTTACAAGAAAATGAATTTTTTAGTGGATTGATTGAAGTTCCATAACAATTTTCTTGGTCTTGACTCTAGATTGTGCATATTAAATATTTTAAAGTTTCACTACCAAACGAATAAATTTCACATACTTAATGCATTGAGCTGAATACAGGGCGGAGCAAGAAGCTTAGATACACTAATTCAATAGCTTTTGCTCAAATATTGAAGCTGTATTAATAAAATTCATTAAATATGTGCATGTATTATATTTAAAAATCAATTGTTAGAACTTGACTTCGTTGTTCTAAAATAAAAAAAACTCATGAATTGAAATCTTGGCTCCACCTCTATGATGACCCGATAGGTCATCTCTAGGAATGGCAGGCGGTGTGGAGAGGTGCGGGTGCGGGCGGGTTCTTTCTGAACCCACAAAATTTAAACCCGTCCCGCTCCGCCCTGCATAGAATTTAAACCCGTATTCACCCCCTACCCACTCCACCTGCGTTCACCCGCCATGTCCCGCACCCGCAATTTTTTGAACTCTTATGCATTAAACTATAAGAGACATGATAAGATGATCTAAGTACTAATAAACGCGAAGAATTCAAATATTTTGGATAATTGAATAGAAAGGACAAAACAAATTTTAATTCCTTTAACAAAAATTTCTAGTATTAATACCGGAAGATAGCATGCATTTCCATATGTACATAAAAAAAATTTGTGAAACCAGAAATTTCATATTTAAGTTTCTTTTATTTTATTTGAAAAGTAGAAGTCTGAAAAGGAAGAGGAAGGAAGAATATATACCAACACGGAGGAAATTGTTTACTTTTCATTGGTTGATTTGGGTATAACAAGAAAAATAATTGGGATATTTAGAAACTAAAATAAAACTTAAAAGATTGGATTAAAAAGTTTCAATAAAATTAAATCGATTGAGTTCTTTATAATGTAGGACAAAACAACAAAATAAATGGGTTTAGGACAAGTTTGCTATGTTCCTAAGCAGTATGTAGTCAATTCATGACTTCAACCCGCAACCGCCCCGCAACCACTTAATTTTAAATAATAATATTTCTAACTCGCACCGCTCCGCATCGCACCCGCAAAACTCAAACCCGCACCGCACCCGCATACATCTAACCCCGCCCCACCCCGCCCCATTGTCATCGCTAGTCATCTCATGTTTTAAAATCCAATTCTGTGTTTTGAAACCTTAAATATCTTATTTTAGCTTTCCTCAATTTATGTGCACGGTCCAGGTATTTTTCCGGAAGGATTACATGTTAAAAATTAATAAATAAGAATTTTTCACTTAAAAATTAATTTGAGTTGACTTCAGTCAATATTTTGAGTAAACAGATCTGAATCCGTATTTTGACGGTTCAGGTGTGTCCGTATCATAATTTAGGACCTGGTCGTGTACCCGAAATCGAATTCTGAGGTCCCTAGCTCGAGATATAAATTTTTGTTGAAAATTAAAAGCTTGAAAGTTTAATGATTTTAAGAATTTTATTGATGTTTGCTCTTGTTGATATCGGGTCTGTATTTTAGTTTCAGAGCGTGGTACAGGTCATTATTATGTTTATAACTTGTTTGTGAAATTTGTTGAGAAACGGAGTTGGTTTGATGTGATTCGGACGTTTGGTTGTGGAAATAGAAGTTGTAAAGTTCTCTTCAAAATTTCATTTGATTTGGTGTTCAATTCGTAGTTCTAGGTGTTATTTTAGCGATTTGATTGCGCGAGTAAGTTCGTATGATATTTTTAGACTGTGCATGTTTGGTTTAGAGCCCCGAGGGCTCGGGTGAGTTTCGGATAGGCTATAGAGTGTTTTGGAACTTAGAAAAATCTGGTATTTTACTTTAGCTGATATCTGGTGTATTCTTCCTTGCATTCGCGAAGGTACTCTCGCGAACGCGAAGAGTGAACTGGACTGGGGAAGGTTTTCTTCTTCATTAATGCAGAGCAATGGGGGCCTTACCCTTTGTGAACGCGACCAGCTCATTGCGAACGCGTAGCTTTAGGGACCTGGGTGAGGGTCAGTCATCTCTTCATCACGAACGCAAGCACGGGCTCGTGAATGTGAAGGCTAGGGGGAGTTGCCTTCGGAACGTGACGAGGGACTCACGACCGCGAAAGCCACTTGGGCTCCTGCTCTTCGCAAACACGTTAGTGTTCATGCAAACACAATGAACACTGACGCCCAGTGATAAAATAGTCCCATTACGAGATTTTTGCCATTCTTTCAAAATTTCAAAACTAGAAGACCTAGAGGCGATTTTCCCAAGAGATTTTCTTCCCCAATTTATTGGTAAGTGTTTCTAACCTACTTTCTTTTAATTATCCGTTACATTGTATGAGATTTCAACCTAAAATCTAGGATTTTCATGGTGGAAATTGGGGGTTCGAGCAGAAATAGGAATTTTTGAAATAAAATTGGAATTTAGACCTAGAATTGAGGTCGGATTTCGAAATAAATTACTTAATCTGGCTCGGGAGTGAATGGATAGATTGATTTTGATCCGAACCTCGAGTTTTGACCAAGCGTACCCGGGGTCGATTTTTGACTTTCTAAGGGAAAGTTTGAGATCGGGTTGTACGCCGCAATAAGTGGAATAAGGGTGGATTGATGTGGTAAAATAGGTGAATTATGATATTGATATTGATATATGGTGGGATCGGGTTATGCGCCGCAACATATACATATTATTTACTGTTATTGATATTGCTACGGTGAGACAAGATAGGATTCTGTGTTATTTGGTGGGTTCGAGTTGCATGCCACAACAACTTATGTGTTTCCATTTCTTGAGATGTGTTGGTTTTCGGTATTCGCATTTGAACTGCTAAGGGTTGGTAATTCTGGACAATACTGGGTTATTTCCTGAGGCGGTAGTTATCATTTTCAGTTCACTGCTTCTTCCTATTCAGTATTTCTATTTTTCTGTCATTATTATCTATACTGCATACAGGTTGTAGTGTAAGTAACCTGCCTTAGCCTCGTCACTACTTCGTCAAGGTTAGGCTCGTCAATTACTAGTACCGTAATGACCCGACTGATCTTTTTACTTTCTAGAACCTCGTTCCCCTGAATAAGCCATCCAATACTTGCTTTTACTGAATTATGACTTGCAGGGATGGTTGGTTCGGAATTTAGAAGAGTTTGGGTTGAAATCGGAACACTGGGTTCCTTAAGGTTGGCATAAAAGGCCAAGTTTGACTTCTATCAATATTTTGAGTAAACGACCTCGGAATTGGGATCTGAAGGTTCCAACTGGTTCGTATGAGGATTTTGGACTTGGGCGTTTGTCCGGATCGGGTTTTGGATAACCCGGGAGCGTATTGGCGCCTACTAGTGAAAGTTAATTCGTTAAGGATTTTGAAGTTCTTAAACATTTGGTTTGGAGCGGGGTTTTATGTTATCGAGGTCTGGACAAAATTTTGAGATTGGGAATAGTTCCATATTATCATTTAAGACTTACACGCAAAATTCGGTGTCAATATGAATAGTATAAGTGTGTTTCGTTGCATTGGATGTGAATTGAAGAACTTGAAGTTCATAAGTTTGATTCAATTGGTTTTAGGGGGGTCATTCTTAGATTTGGCGTTGTTTCGAGAGTTCTGAGGGTTCGAGCGAGTTCGTTTAATGATTTGTAACTTGTCGACATATTCGGGGTGGGGGGGTGCATCGTCAATCGGACGAGGCTCGAGTTGAGTTAGGAAATTTTGGAAGGAGCTGAAGCTCCGGGTTGCTGTCATAATTGCACCTGTGGTAGGCCAGCCGCAGGTACGAGACTGCATAAGCGGTCGATCCTACGCAGGTGCAGCCCAAGGGGAGGAGCCCAGGAACCACAGATGCGGCTCCTCTTTTGTAGGAGTGGAATCGCAGAAGCAGCCCCCATACCGCAGATGCGGCCCCAGCTAGCCCGGTCAAATTTTACAGATGCGAACATTTTCTCGTAGAAGCGAGATTGCAGATATGGTACCCTAACCGTAGGTGCGGAAATTGTGAAGGCAATGCCTTCATTTAATACAGGAAATATCTCATTTTTGACACATTTTATTCATTTCTTAAGCAATTTAGGAGCTTCCAAAGAGGGGATTTCAGCCTAACATTGAGAGATAAGTTATTTTTACATAATGTGAGTTAATAAATCAACATGTAAAAACTAGGGTTTCAATAAAGACAAGATTTAACCATGAAATTTGTTATGGAATAAAGTAAAAATTATATATTCTTGACCCTTAGGTTATGGGTAACAACTTCCCTCAAGAATTTTCGAAATCCGGGCATGTGGGCCAGGGATTAATTTTAGGAAACTTGTATTTAGGGTTGGAAAATTTCTTTAATAGTAAGAATATGAACTCTTGAGCTTGTATTGACTAGTTATTACCCCATTTGATTAGTTTTGGATCGTTCGGCTCCGAATTGAGTGTTTGAGCACACTCTTGAATGTGGAAGTAAGCTTTGCAGCATGGTGAATCTCTTTTATAACCATGTAAGAGGGACATAACACCACCTTGGTGAATTAAATAAACGTATGTGATTACCTATGGGGGCTACGTACGTACGTGGCGACGAGCGTCCATGCGTGGGCTATGTACGTACGTGGTGACGAGAGTCCGTGCGTAGCTACTATTATGCTAATTGTCTAGGTAGTTTAGGACCCATATCATTCCATACTTGCAAATTCTTACATTTTGCTTGCTACTGAGATCACTTAGGACATTCTAGGAATTGTAAATAAATATAAATGAATGTACACACTTACTTGAGAACTTGTATGAATTTATTTGACAATAAATGAGCAATGTGTGCTTACTTGATAGTAATTGCTATTTGTGGATCGGCCTGATCACCTCGGTAGGATTAGATGCATCTATGGTTCACGCCATTCGACCCTCTGTCAGTGCACAATTTATTATTATTTATGTGGAATTCATCCATGATTTACTGTGTTTAAATGCTTTGAGATGTAAATTATTATGACATGATTGAAATTGATATATTGTTTCTCCTTGTTCTGAGACTATCATTATGCTCATGCTATCCATGTTTAGCGTAAACTTTAAATATTATTGATATTGACCTTAGTAAGTGTCAAGTCGACCCCTCATCACTACTTATTCGAGGTTAGACTAGATACATGCTGGGTACATATTGTTAATGTACCCATACTATGCTTTTGTACTTAACTGTACATGATTTGAGGCAGCTGCATCTAGTTACCCGTCTAGCGTGCGTTCATGTTTCCTGAACGAGATCGCACGGTGAGCTGCCCTTCTGAGCCATTCAGTAGCATACTGGAGTTCTCTTCCTTAGTTGTTATTATGTACTGTCTATTCTGTTTCAGGCAGCAGGATGGTGGTATTTTTGTACATTCTACTACTTGCCCTAGTACTTGTGACACTAGTTCCTGGCACACACTAGTAGACTATTATTTTGGAATGTATTTATATTATTATGATCTTTTTAATTATAGATCGATTAAAAGCGAAACTTTTAAGACATATGCCGGGGTTGTTTGGGTAAAATAATGAGAACCCATTAGATGATTTAATGTTGGCTTGCATGACAAAGGTATTGGGTGCCATCACAACCTACTATGGGATTTGGGTCGTGAAAAGTACGTGGGGTCGGTTGTATTAATACAACACTCTGCACTTTTGTGTAAATTTTGGAGTCAGTCCTAGTGATGGCTACTACAGACCTCTGATCGGACAACCTATAGAGACTTGAGGTACAGTTGCTCAGCACCCACAGCTCCTGAAGTCCCCTTCTTTGTTTCTATTTTGCTGTGTATTTTCATTCAGACAACTTTGTATTTATTTTAGACGCTTGTCTGTATTATTCTATTAGCTCGTGCACTTGTGACACCAAGTTCAGGGATTTTGTAGTAGGTGTTTGACAGTTTTAGCTTCTGCATTCATATTTCAGTATTTTTTGTTAATCAACTCAATTGTTAAAAACGGATAACAAATTCTAATTTGGCTTTCCTAGCAAGTGAAATGCTAGGCGCCATCATGGTCCAGGCACTAGGAATTTCAGCTCGTGTCAAGTTGGTATCAAAGCAATAGGTTACAAGTCTCACGAGTCACAAGCAAACTTAGTAGAGTCCGGAGGATCGGAACGGAGACTTCTGTACTTATCTTCCAGATGCTATAGAGTTAGGAATAGTTTCACTTATATTCTTCTATGTCGTGCGATTTATTATATCATTGCTGATTGAACCCTTCTATTATGTTCTCTCACAAATGGTGAGGACACACACTGCACCTTCAGCTGGACAATGCCGGAGCCCACAGTAGCATCTTTTACAAGGGGTAAAGGTCGAGGCCGAGGTCACGCCAGAGGCTAAGGCGGGGGAGAGCTCAGCCCAGGGCTCGAGCAACAGCATCAATAGTAGAGCCTCAACTAGAGTTTGATGAGGAGGTTCAAGCCCAGTCTATGCCTGTCGGACCAGCTCAGGTCCTGGAGGGGTTCATTGCCACCCTGGTGCTTCAGGATGCCTTGGTCCGTTTAGTGGGCCTTATGGAGAGCATGACCCAGTTCGGTACATTTCCTGTGGCACTAGCCGTCTCTTAGGCTGGGGGAGGAGCACAGATTCCCGCTACTCACACTCCAAAGTAGATGGCTCCCCTGTTTTAGACTCTAGTAGCCCAGCTAATTGGGGTAGTTAGCCGGGTACTGCGACACAAGCTGGTGATGTATCATTTATGTCTTCTAAGGCTTTATGGATATTGGACAGGTTTACTAAGCTCTTCCATTTCACTTTAATAGTGAATCTTCAGAGGTTAACTAGGATGATATTGACAGTTATCATGAGGTGCTATAGAATATGGGTATAGTGGAGACCAATAGGGTCGATGTTGCTGCATTCAGATGTTGGTTTTCGCCAAAAAATGGTAGAGAGATTATGTGTTGACCAGACCAGTTGGGTCACCTGCTCTTACTTGGGACCGGTTCTCTCTGCTATTTCTTGAGAAGTTCATTTCTATCACTCAGAGAGAGCTACCGTAGGAAGTTCGAGCGCCTCCAACAGGGCAGTATGTCCGTCAACTAGGTGGATCGAGGATGTTCTTTCATAGGAGAGAAGGCAGGGGTCAGATAAGAGTCCTCGTCATTTTGGTGGTTTTAGTGGTGCCTCATCTAAAGGCATGGGTACTTTCGGTAGGGGCCATCCTCCCAGGCCATAGCAGTCAGCGCTTCAGGCATCCCCCAGTGCTTCAGGGAGTCATGGTCCTTATGTACCTCATTCTGGGCAGCCAACCTACAGTGCATCGCCAGCTCCTATCAGTACAACTCCTATTCAGAGTTACTACCGTGGTCATCCGACCGTTCAGGCCAGTCTCGATTTCAACAGCCAGAGAACCAAGATGGATGTTATGAGTGTGGTGGTTTTGGGCATATCATGAGGACTTGTCCAAGATTTACATTGTGGATATGATAACTAAGTCAGCGTATTTCATTCCTGTGGCAGTTACCTATTATTCAGAGCAGTTGGTGAAGATTTACATCCGCGAGATCGTTCATCTTCATTGTGTGCCTGTGTCTATCATTTCTAATCGAGGTACGCAGTTCACCTTACATTTATGGAGGGCAGTACAGCATATGTTCGGTACGCATGTTGATTTGAGCAAATCATTTCATCCTTAGACGGGCATACAGTCCAAGAACACTATTCTGATATTGGAGGATATGCTCTGCTCTTGTGTAATTGACTTCGGAGGCTCTTGGGATAAGTTCTTTCCATTTTCAGAGTTTGCCTACAACAACAGCTACCAGTCGAGCATTTAGATGGCTCCCTATGAGGCATTATACGGTAGGCGGTACCGATCGCTGGTAGGATAGATCGATCCAGGGGAGGCTTGGTTATTGGGTACAGATTTAGTACAGGATGACTTAGATAAGGATAAGATCATTCAGGATAAACTTTGCACAACTCAGTACAGGTAGAAGAGTTATGCCGACCATAAGGTTCGTGATGTTGTATTCATGGTTGGAGAGAGTAGTGTTGCTTCGGGTATCACCCATGAAGGGTGTGATAAGGTTTGGAAAGAAGGGCAAGTTCAACCCTAGGTTCATTGGACCTTTTGAGATTCTTCAGAGAGTGGGTGAGGTGGCTTACAAGCTTGCATTGCCACTTAGTTTGTTAGCAGTTCATCCGGTATTCCATGTGTCCATGCTCCAAATGTATCACCGTAATCCGTCTCATGTGCTATATTTCAACTTTGTCTAGTTGGAAGAGGATTTTACTTATGAGGAGGAACCGGTGGCTATTCTAGCCCGACTGGTTCACCAATTGAGATCAAAGAGTTATCTTTCAGTTAGAGTGCAGTGGAGAGGTCAGCCCATTGAGGCAGCTAATTGGGAGTCCGAGTTGGATATGCAGAGTAGATATCCATACCTTTTCTCCAGCCCAGACACTTTTCTATGTTCATTTGAGGACGAACGATTATTTTAGAGGTGGAGAATGTGATAACTTATAGGTCATCTCTTATTTTAAAACCCAATTCTATATTTCGAAGCCTTAAATATCTCATTTTAGCATTCCTCGATTTGTGTGCATGGTCCAACTATTTTTCTAGAAGGATTATATGTTAAAAACTGATAAAAATAAGAATTTTTGCCTTAAAAATTAATTTGAGTTTGCTTCAGCCAACTTTTTAAGTAAATGGACCCGAATCCATATTTTGATGGTCCTGGTGAGTCCGTATCGTAATTTTTGACCTGGGCATATGGTCGGAATTGAATTATGCGGTCCCTAGATCGAGATATGAATTTTTGTAGTTCTCAGTGTTATTTTGGCGATTTGATCGCGCTGGCAAGTTCGTAAATATTTTTGGACTTGTGTGCATATTTGGTTTGGAGCTCCGAGGGCCCGGGTATGTTTCGGATAGGCTACAGAGTGTCTTGGAACTTAGAAAAATTGGGTGTTTTGCTTTAGCTAATATCTGGTATATTTTTCTTTGCGTTCGCGAAGGTATTCTTGTGGACATGAAGAGTGAACTAGACTGAGGAACATTTTCTTTTTTATGAACGCGAAGGCTGGGTCACGAACACGGAGCAAATGAGGCCTTACCCTTTGTGAATGTGACAAGCTCTTAGCGAACGCGTAACTTTAGGGACCTAGGGGAGGGTCAGTCATCTTTTGATCGCGAACGCGAGCACTGGCTCGCGGATGCGAAGGCCGGGGGGAGTAGCCTTCGCGAACACGAAAGCCACTCGAGCTGAAACTCTTTGCGATTGCATCAGTGTTGACGCAAACACGATGGACACTAACGCCTAGTGATAAGAAAGTCCCATTATGGGATTTTCGCCATTCTATACGAATTTGAAAACTAAATGACCTAGAGGTGATTTTTCCAAGAGATTTTCATCTCCAATTTGTTGATAAGTGATTCTAATCTACTTTCTTTCAATTATCCATTACATTTCATGAGATTTCAACCTAAAATCTAGTATTTTCATAGTGGAAATTGGGTTTTTGGTTAGAATTGGGGATTTGTTAAAAATTTGGAATTTCGACCTCTAATTAATGTCGGGTTTCGAAACAAATTAAATAATAGGGCTCGGGGGTAAATGGGTAGATGGATTTTGGTCTTAACCTCGGGTCTTGACCAAGCACGCCTAGGGTCAATTTTTGACTTCTTGAGGGAAAGTTTGGGAATTCTAAATTTATGCATTGTAATCGATTCCTTTAGCAATATTTGATATTATTGTGTCGATTATAGCTAGATACGAGTGATTTGGAGGCGAATTCTAGGGGAAAGACTCCAATAGAGCTTTGAATTGACAGCGAATATAATGACACAGCCGGCCATTCCGTGAAATGTAGCCTCGTTTCCCCCATTTCTGCTTCCTTATGTGTTGCTCAGCTATATTTCATCATATCGTGTTGGTTGGTTCTGTTCCGGAGTGGTTTCGGTGTAAAATGAGGCACTTAGTCTCCTACTTAGAAGCTTAAGTTGGAAAAGTTAACCGAATGTTGACTTATGTGTAAATGATCCCGGATGTGAATTTTGATGGTTCTGTTAGCTCCATTAAGTGATTTTGGACTTGGGAGCGCGTCCGGAAGGTGATTTGGAGGTCCGTGGTAGCTTTAGGCCTGAATTGGAAAAATTAAAAATTTGGTGTTTTTTTGTCAGCGGTAGAAATTTTGATATCATAGTCGAAATGGAATTCTAAAAGTTGGAGTAGTTTCATAGTGTCATTTGTGATGTGCGTGCAAAAGTTTTGGTCATTCGGATGAGGTTTGGTAGGTTTCGACATCATTTATGGAATTCAGAAGTTTAAAAGTTCTTAGGCTTGAGTCCGAGGGTAATTCGGTGCTTTGATGTTGTTTTGAGTGTTCCAAAGATTTAACTAAGTTTGAATGTTGATATGTGACTTGTTGGTATTTTTAGTTGAGGTCGCAAGGGCCTCGATATGAATTCGGATGGTTAACGGAGGATTTGGAAATGGAATTGTGCAGCTGACGCTGCTACTTTGGATGTCTCTGCACCTACGGAGTGTGGACCGCATGTACAATGGCCTCATATACGGAAAGGAATCACTGTGGGATTTGGAATCTGAGGCTGGACCGCAGGTGCGGTTTGGTGACCGCAGAAGTGGTTTTGGAGGAGTAAGTGATTTTTGCAGAAGCGTACTCTTGGGTGCAGAAGCAGTAGTGCAGGTGCGAGAAAAGGGCCGCATGTGCGAGATGCCTGGGTAGAAGGTATATGATGCACACTTCACAAAATTTTGTGTTATCTTCCTCCATTTTTATTTGGACTTGGAGCTTTTTGGAGAGTTTTGAAGAGGGATCAAGGGAGTTTTTCATTGAGGAAAGATACTTGAGCTCAACACTCGTGATTATGGTAATTTTCAGTTCTTTAAGCATGTAATTAGTAAAAAATAGGGAACAAATTGAGAAGGTTAGGGCTTGGTAATTGGAGAGTTTTATTTGGTATGGATAGATTCGTGAGTGAAAGGGCTTTCTACTTTTGTGATTATTGTCGGATTCTGAGACGTGGGCCCGGGGGCCGGATTTTGAAGAATTTCGGGATTTTGGTCTAAATTGATAGTGTTTCTTATGAAATTGGTTCCTTGGCTTATATTGATTGCATTGTATTGTTTTTTTTAGATTTGGGGGTGTTAGGAGACCGATTCCAAAGGCAAGGGTGTCGCGAAGTAGAGATTTGACCGGTTTGAGGTAAGTAATGATTGTAAATCTAGTCTTGAGGGTATGAAACATCGAATTTCACATTATTTTACGATTTTTAGATGACACACATGCTAGGTGACGAGTGTTTGGGCGTGTACCATTGGTAATTGTGACTTGATCCTTCTCGCAGCAACTACGAAGTTGCGTCTTTGATTGAAACTATATGATGCGTATGTGTTTTAGAACGAATTTCTATAAATTGCGTAGAATGCCATATTTGGGCCTTGTGACAAAGCTGTTTGGATCCTTAGGAGCCTTTTCTTATTATCACCTCACTGTTTTGATTAAAAATCTATGCTCAATCATGTTATGTTTACTGATTACATAACTCGGTCTTTATTACCCCTTTTTGATACATATAAAATGCTATTTTGAGCTAAGCACCCTGATTTTACTGATAGCCTGAGTGGCTTGAGAGGTTTATGAATGAGTGAGGCCAAGGGCCTATTTTTTTGAGGATATTATGGGATCGGGTTGTGCGCCACAATATGTTGTTACTGATTCATGATTATGTGAGGCCGAGGGCCAGATTGATTTGTTCCACGAGGTCTCTTATTATAGCTCTTGGGCTGTAGGAGCCCCTCTAGAGTCCGCACACCTCCAGTGAGCACGATTACCCTGAGTGAGTGATATGATGTTTTGACCGAGTTACTGTTTACGAGTGATTGTGTGGTATGCCCAAGGGGCTGTATATGAGTGACTATACGGTTTTTTCGATGGGCTATTTATGATTCATGTTTGCCCGAGGGGCTGTTCACGAGTGATATTTTGCCCGAGGGGTTGTTTATGTTTTCATCATTTTTACTCACTGTTTCATCACTTTTTTGAAAACTGTTGAAATATGTTTTAAATGATTTTACTGAAACTGGATTTATATGAGCTGAGTTGATTCAAAACCCTTATTTTAAATCCCTGTTGTATTCTACTGAGATTTCATGATATGAATTGTATATGCTTTATTTCTTGTCACCACTGCTCACTCTGAGGAAAAGAATCTACTTATTAGAAACTTGGTTGAAGAGCTTAAGAAATTAACTAGCCGAATCCAAGGTGTGGAAAGAAGTAAATGTATTGAAGGGTTGAACTATAAAGATCTCTGCATACAGCCAGATGTTGAACTACTAGAGGGGTACAAATCTCACAAGTTTGAGATGTTTGATTGTACAGGTGATCCAAGGTTCCATCTGAGAACATGCTGTGACAAGCTGATCGGGGTAGGAAAGGACCAAAGGATCCGTATGAAGCTATTCATGAGGAGTCTGAAGGGAGATGTACTATACTGGTACATCAGTCAGGATCCTAAGAAATAGGCAAGTTGGGTAGGTATGGCCTCCCATTTCATGGACAGATTCAGATTTAACACAGAAAATGCATCGGATGTATTCTACATTTAAAATCTGAAAAAGAAGCCTACAAAAACATTTCATGAGTATGCTACTCGCCGGAGGTCGGAAGCTACTAAGGTCAGACCTGCCTTAGAAGAGGAACAGATGAACAAATTCTTTATCTGGGCTTAAGAACCACAGTATTATGAACGGCTAATGTTGATCAAAAATCATAGGTTTGCCAACATCATCAAGCTGGGGGAACGAATTAAAAAAGGTATCAAAAGCGGCATGGTTACAAACTTTGAGACCTCACAAACCACAAATAAGGCCTTGCAGTCTGGTGGTGTGTCTAAGAAGAAGAATATAGGGGCTGTGATGGTTTCACAAAGGACCAAATCCCCTCTCCAATACCAAACCTACCCTATATCTCCACTGACATATCAGTCAGTCCAAAATTACCAAGCACCCTCCTACCAAGCCCCAACACCAACTTACCAGTCACCTCCACCTCGCACATATCAGCCTACCTCGCCCAGATATTCCCAACCCGCACATGTATACCAAGCCTACAATGCCCAACCATCTCATTACCAATCACCCCCACATGCCAAAACTTTCTTAGGCCCCGACCTAACTTTGATCGGAGACCCCCAAAACAATACACATCCATTGCCGAGCCCATTGATCAGCTATATGAGAGACTCAAAACTACCGTTTATGTCACCCCCATCCCTGATTCAACCCATATGAACCTTTCTCAGAGGGTCAAACCAAACAAATCTTATGCATACCTTTATAGCATGAAGGGACACACCATCGGCGAATATCGTTCTTTAAAAGACAAGATACAATCCTTAATTGATAACAAATTCATTATAGGAAAGGAGGCCACTCCTAGTGTCCGCAACAACTCGTTACCAGATCACAAGGGCGGGGGTGTTCACATGATTAAAATAGAAGATGATTGGGATCCCGAGAGATCCATCGAGTTGATCACAGAAGGCGATGATCCAAAGAAGCTAGCAGTTACCATTAACCCTATTATGGTTTAGATTCAACCATCCGAGGTCACTAAGGTAGACGTGTCTATCGCACTTGAGCTTGAGGCAGCACCATCAGCCGAAGCATCAACACCGTTTGAGGTTACAATTTTACCACCCAAGGAACATGTCCCATTTGAAGTAAAGGTAGCCGCACAAATTCCAGTGGTGATGAACACCATGTCGTCATTCCATACAAAAGCTATTCCTTGAGATTATATGCTCGAGGCTAGGAGGAAAGGCAAAGGCTAGTTCGAAGAGACTACTGCAGCACAGGGTATGACAAGGACTGGAAGAGTCTATACCCCGGACCACTTAGCTGAGTCTAGTAAACAAGCTTCCAACTAACCAATCATTATTGAAACATGGCCAGATGAACTTTGGAGGAAGATACATGCCAAGGAGTATTCAGTAATTGACCAACTAAACAAAACACCAGCATATATATATCTATCCTCTCATTGTTGCAGAACTCCAAGGCACACAAAAATGCCCTATTGAAAGTACCGAGTGAGGCATATGTGCCGAATAACATCACTGGTGGAGAAATGGCCAATATGGTGGGACAAGTCATAGAAAGACATAAAATCACCTTCTATGAGGACAATATGCCGCCTAAAGGATTGGGTCATAACAAAGCATTGCATATCACCGTGCAATGTGAAGACTATTTCATCACTAGGCTCCTGATCAATGAGGGTTCCAGCCTTAATATATGTCCCTTGATAACACTTAAGAAATTGGGTAAAGGACTGCATGAGATAAAATATGGAGCTATCAATGTAAAAGCTTTTGACGGGTCTCAAAGGTCCACCATCAGAGAGATTAGCCTGTGTCTGCAGATGGGACCGACTTAGTTCGATGTTGAATTTTAAGTGATAGATGTGCCAGCATCCTACAACCTGCTATTATGGCGCCCTTGGATTCATTCTGTGGAGGATGTGGCTTCAACACTGCATCAGGCCGTCAAATTTGAATGGAATCACAGGAGGTGATCATTCACGGTGACGGCAGCAATCCTATATATAGTCATTAGACAATTCCGGCAATAAAGGGAAGAAGAAAGTTAGGTGGAGAGACCTACCACCACATCGAGCGAGTCAATGCTGTAGACAAGGATAAATGGCGGGACAATAAGATTGGGAGTATATTGAATTGTAGTGGGTACGAGCCTGGCAAGGGGCTCGGCAAGAACCTCTAGGGGATTGCTAAACCCATGAAGCTTCCGAAGAACAACACTACTTTCAATTTGGGATATGAGTACACTTGGGAAGAGTTTAACAATTGGTCGCCACAATGGCGTGGTCCTTACTATCCACTGGAACAACTGATACCTCCATTGGAACAAACTTTCCAACAGGCTGACGTTGTTTATGGGACAGACGAATACGAAGCAGTTGTTGCGATGAAGAACTTATTCTTGGAAGACGATGACATAGACTGCTATGTTGTTCTCAAGGAGAAGGGGGAGGAAGGTCCTTCCATACAAGCTATGAGTAGAGGGGCATACCTCAACAATTAGACCATTAGGACCAACAGAACCCGGCGTGCCTTGGGGTAGCAAGGCTAAACAAGCATCATGCACTGTTTTATTAGATGATTTTTCTTTTTGCATTTTTATATCCTGCAATAAGATCTTCAATGTTCAAAACAATTATGGAATTTATCAAATCATCAATGAATCAACACTCATTATTATTTTTCTCTCATTACCTTACTTATACAGGATTACTATTACTTATCTTGATGAACTTAGGACTGTGACATGCAATGATACAATGCCACAAACCGATATTGATTTAGAAAAATATGACATACGAGAGGAGATCGTCAAAGAAGCTGAGAACTTTTTGAACAGACCTAAGTCCAACCCGGACGCGACAGAATTGTTAACCTGGGAGATGTAGAAAATGTCAAGGAAACACGAATCAAGATTCACTTGTCGCCGACAGAAAAGGAGGAATACACAAAATTTCTGAAGGAATATGAGGACATATTCGCCTGGTCATATGATGACATGACTGGTCTAAGCACTTCTATTATAGCCCATAAACTGCCAACTGATGCTATATGTCTACCGGTAAAGCAGAAGCTCAGGAAGTTCAAATCTGATATGAATTTGAAAATCAAGGAAGAAGTCACTAAGCAAATCAAAGCTAAAGTTCTCAGGGTAGTTGAGTACCCTACATGGTTAGCTAACATTGTACCAGCACCAAAGAAGGACGGGAAGGTAAGAGTCTGTGTCGACTACCGGGATCTCAATCGGGCCTGTCCGAAAGATGACTTCCCCTTGCCAAATTTACACATCTTGATCGACAATTGCACCAAGCACGAGCTATAGTCATTTGTCGATTGCTTTGCTGGTTATCATCAGATCTGGATGGATGAGGACGATGCTGAGAAAATGACTTTCATTACGTTGTGGGGAATGTATTGTTACAAAATGATGCCTTTCGGCTTGAAGAATGCAGGGCCACCTACATGAGGGCCATGACTACAATTTTTCACGATATTACACACAAAGAAATCAAGGTATATATGGAGGATGTTATCATCAAGTCCAAGTAGTCCACTGATCACATGGAAGATCTGAGAAAA
Organism: Nicotiana glauca; assembly: GCA_026770625.1. NCBI lineage: Eukaryota > Viridiplantae > Streptophyta > Magnoliopsida > Solanales > Solanaceae > Nicotiana > Nicotiana glauca. The sequence continues at coordinate 162,634 of MU667653.1, forward strand.
TTCTTCAACAGATTGCGAAGGTACAACTTGAAACTGAATCCCGTAAAGTATGCATTTGGGGTTCTAGCCGAAAATTTGCTTGGGTTTATTATGAGCCGTCGAGGAATATAATTGGACTCATCAAAGATCAAAGCCATTCAATAACTCCCACCGCCAAATAACAAGAAGGATGTGATGAGTTTTTTTGGAAGACTTAACTATATCTGCCGATTAATAGCACAGTCCACGGTTATCGAGGAGCCAATCTTTAAGATGTTGAAGAAGGAAGCTGCTACCAAATGGACTGATGGCTGCTAGAAGGCCTTAGACAGAATCAAGGAATACCTGTCAAAACCACTAGTCTTGGTCCCGCTAGAGCTAGGCAGACCCCTATTACTCTACATCGCAGTACTATAGGGAGCCTTCAGTTGCAGTTTAGGGAAGCACAATGAGACGGGGATAAAGGAATAAGCCATATACCATCTGAGCAAGAAGTTCACCCCTTATGAAGCCCAGTATTCTCTTTTGGAGCACACCTGCTATGCTTTGACATGGGTGGCTCAGAATCTGAGACATTACTTATGTGCCTATACCACATATCTCATGTCAATGATGGATCCTTTAAAGTACATCTTTCAGAAGCCTATGACCACTGGCAAGCTAGCCAAGTGGAAAATCCTGCTGAGTGAATTTGACATTGTGTATGTAACTCAGAAGGCGGTCAAACGACAAGCATTGGCAGACCACCTTGCTGAAAACCCCGTGGATAAAGAATATGAACCTTTGAAAACATATTTCCCGATGAAGAAGTATCATTCATAGGAGAAGACATTGCAGAGTTGTATGATGGTTGGAGAATGTTTTTTGATGGAGCAGCAAATTTCAAAGGAGTTGGCTTAAGAGAAGTCTTGGTGTTAGAAACCAGTTAGCATTATTTGGTGTCTGCCAAACTCAGGTTCCCCTGCACAAACAATATGGCCGAATACAAAGCCTATATCCTAGGGATCAAGAAGGGCATTGACATGAACGTGCAAGAGCTATTAGTGATCGGAGATTCAGACTTACTCATACATCAGGTTCGAGAAGAATGGGCCACCAAGAACTCCAAGATACTCCCGTATCTGCACCATGTATAGGAATTAAGAAAGAGGTTCACAATGACAGAGTTCTAACATGTTCCCAGAATCCAGAATGAGTTCGCCGATGCTTTGGCTACCCTATCATCTATGATACAACATCCAGACAAGAATTTCATTGATCCCATTCCTGTGAAGATCCATGATCAGCTAGCTTATTGTGCCCAGGTTGAAGAAGACGCAGATAGAAAGCCTTGGTTTCATGATATCAAGGAATATTTGGAAAAGGGAGAATTCCCAAAGCTTGCCAATCATGCTAAAAAATGCACACTGCAGAGATTGTCCAATAATTTCTTTCACAACGGAGGAATCCTGTATAGGAGGACTCCTGATTTAGGATTATTAAGGTGTGTCGACGCAAAGGAAGAATCCAAGCTGTTAGAGGAAGTTCATGCTGGACCTATGGTCCACATATGAACGATTTTGTCTTAGCAAAGAAGATACTCCAGGTCGGTTACTTTTGGATGACTGTGGAAACAGACTGCATCCAGTATGTTCGGAAATGCCATCACTGTCAAATACATGCAGACATGATAAAGGTACCTCTGAGCGAGCTCAACACAACAAGCTCACCATGCAAAAAGTTTGAGCCTTCGGAATCTCTCTTAAATGATGATCGATCAGTGTATGGCCGTTCTCTGCCTAGGGAACGAAATTTATTTGACCAATTAAGCCTACCGCTTCCAACAGAAACAGGTCCATCCTAGTGGCAATTGACTACTTCACCAAGTGGGCCGAAGCAACATCGTATAGAGCAGTGACTAAGAAGGTCATGGCAGACTTTGTACGCGACCGCATTATTTTCCTATTCGGGATTCCAGAGTCAATCATTATTGATAATGGCTCCAATCTCTCCAATATCAATAGCGATTTGATGAATTCAATGTGTGAAACCTTCAAGATCAGGCACAAGAATTCTACTGCTTATAAGCCTCAAATGAACGGAGCCGTAGAAACCGCCAATAAGAATATCAAGAAAATATTGAGGAAAATGATAGATAAGCATAAACAGTGGCACGAGAAGTTATTTTTGCTCTATTAAGGTATCACACCACAGTCCAGACATTAACCGGGGTGACCCCCTATATGATGGTTTATGGTACAAAAGATATCATTCCCGCCGAAGTAGAAATTCCTTCCCTAAGGATCGTACAGGAAGTTGAGCTCGATGATGCAGAATGGGTGAAGAGTCATTATGAACAACTAGCACTTATAGACGAAAAAAGAATGAATGCAGTCTGCCATGGTCAACTCTATCAGAACAGAATGTCTAGAGCCTTTAACAAGAAAGTCATGCCGAGGAAATTCACATGGGGCAATTGGTATTAAAAAAATTTGCATCAGGATGAAGCCTAAGGGAAGTTCTTTCCCAACTGGTAGGGTCCGTACATGGTTCACTGGGTTTTGATTGGAGGAGCCTTCATACTTGCAGAAATGGACGGAGAGATCTAGCGAATGCCAATAAATTCAGATGCAGTTAAGCGTTATTATGTGTAATCTTTATGCTTTCCTTATATGATGTAAATTGAACTACGCCTGATTTGATTCTCATTTAAGAGGGGATACGTAGGCAACCCATTAGGTTCGGTCACAATTCAATAAAATTTTATTTCCCCCTAAAATTGGAAACTAGGGCAGAATTTCGAGTAGGACCCTCAAAATTTCGAAGTAATTTCAGCCAATCGTTGCGCGAGCAACAATCAAAAATGTCAACCCATCAAACTAGGGTAGAATTTTGAGGAGGACCTCAAAATTCCATAGCAGGAGAGGTTGCAACATCTCGCACCACATCACAGTTGTCGGTCCATCTAAAAGCTATTTTCAGCTATACATTAATGTCATACTTCCACAAAATCAACTATACATATATGTCATACTTTTACAAAATCATGCATATTTATTATTGAAACCGCTTTGTTTTGCAACCCTACTCCAATGATACCAACAATATCACCATATCAAAGCCGAACAAATCAAGCAATGCTAGTGGGGATGCGAACTAACCTTCCCCCTTACAAAAGTCACGATTTTTCTTTAGATGCAGGCATGAAGATCATGAGATCATTAACATACTGTACACTCATGGAACAAACGTTGTACGACTCTCTTCACCACTACACTTGCTAACTTTTGCTATCATCAGGCACCTATAATGTTCCATACGTCACAGTGCTCTTATTAAGCGCCACGCTGCAATTCACTATCAGCTAAGGAACTCTATCGCCATTTTATTTGCATTGCATAAGGGTACCATTCTACCTTCCAACTTGCATAAGGCTACTATTCTGCCTTCCAACCTGCATAAGGCTACCATTCTGCCTTCCAACTTGCATAAGGCTACTATTATTCCTTCCAACCTGCATAAGGCTACTATTATGTCTTCCAACTTGCATAAGTCTACTATTCTGCCTTCCAATCTGCATAAGGCTACCATTTTGCCTTCAAATCTGCATAAGACTACCATTCTGCCTTTCGAGGTTAAGCTCTACCTCTACCAGCATTTGCATTGCATAAGGCTACTATTTTTCCTTTCGAGACTAAACATTGTCTCCATCCATATTGCATGGTTGAAAGATCACCACATTGCACGGCTAAAAGATTGCCAAATTTCACGACTTAAAGATCACCACATTGCACGACTGAAAGATTGCCACATCGCACGACAGAAAGATCGTCACATTCTATTTTATTTCATGGGCTGAAAAATAGACAAATTATCCAAAGACATAATCGTTCGAAGGCACCATCCTCATAGCTCGAGAACACCATGTCATGGCTTGAGGATCCCTTTCAATCTTTTCCATATCATTTCAAAGGCATCATGGTTCGGAGGCACCATTCTCATAGCCCAAGAGTATCATTCAATAGCATGCAAATCCTTTATTATACGCTTCATGCCCGGGACATCATGGTCTAAAGACGTTATCATAACCGTCTGAAGACATCATTCATGGTCCAATGGGAATTCGCATCATGTTTAAATTTGAGCACAATATATGCATGTATTACTTATTTGCAGGAAAACCAGCAAGCAACAGCCGTCCCAGCAGGAGCATTTCCTCTCCAGTGCCTGCAGCTATATCAGACCTGTCCACTCTCGTAAGCCTTTCACTCACCCTGTCAGAAACATTGCGTCTATTTTTGGAAAGTACCGGTCAACATACTCTATCGATGGATCCTGAACTACATGTGGCCCAATTTTTAAAACTAGGGATATGTAGGCAGCTCAGAAGCCAGGCACGGCCTATCTTATTCAAATCGTTTCATCCGATCAAAATTTGGCCATTATATCTTTACCCGACAACTCTTTCATCCTTCCCGGGTAAAGAGGGGCAACTGTTGATACCCAATTTTTTCCTATGTATATTTTAATATGCAAATTACCTTCAAATAGCATATGTATGCATAGATAGGAATATCCAAATAGCTTATTATTTTTTCTTAATTTTTAAATGATTTTTAAACTAATTTATTTCCATATTTTATGCATAAAAGACCAATAATAATTACCAAATTATGTTTTTTAGTGATTCATCTATTGGATTCTCATATTTATACTAAAATATAGCTGAGATAATGTTTGCATATTTTTTAAAAATTCATTTGGTATTTTAAAGCTAAATTGCATACAATTGCAATATTAGCCCTTTTAAGATTTAATCGTGCTTATATTTACAAAATTTAAGTCTAGTGTTTTTAATTTGATGACTATATGTTATAAACCATTTTAGTACTCTTAATTTGTTTTTAGAATTTAATTTTCTATTTTTTATAAAATAAATGGGAAAAATTGGTTATTTAAAACCTATCCCAATTACCTTTCAATTATATCCCAAATTGAACTCAATTGAACCCTGACCCAATCTAAATTTGAACTAACTCAAACCCTATTCCACTAAACCTCCCCACTTATATGTTTAATCCAGGTCGTTGGTCATTCAGATCAATGGCCAATAATCGCCCTTTCCTAATTAAACCCAAAGACCCCCCAAACCTTTTCATTCCTCAAAACATGCCGCCTTTGAAAGCCCTCTTCAGCCAAATCCTCTCTACAACACCCTCAAACCCTTATCCGCCCTAACTCATGGCCTTCCAAGGTTATCGGAGACTTATGCCGGCCTTTCACGGCTCCTTTGTATTTATCCTTATGATTTCAAGGCCAGACCATGAAGAACTGTGGTCCAGCCTTCATTCGATTTTAGTTCAGGGTAATTCTTCGGTCATCTGTAGATTTTCTCCAGCCAGCTATGGCTATTCGAGTTGGATCTTTGAATCTCCTGGTTAGATCGATAGCCTTCAAGGCCTTTTTCGTTGCTTTTTTGTTCTTCTTAACCCTAATCTCTAAGGTTCTTTCAACTTCTTTCAGACCTGCTTCAGACTTATGCTTGCTTTGAACCTCTAAGCATTTTCTCGAAGTTTCTTTTAAAAAAACATTTCTTTCAAAACTCTTTATCTTTTTTCGATTAGTTTTTCTGTTAAGTTATTTCAAATCTTTTCTCTGATTTTTGAGATGTTTTGCTATGTTTGCTCGTATTGTTCTTCTATCTGACTTTGCATGACAAAAGCCCAAATTTCTTTTGGCTATTTGTTAGACGGATGCTTTTGTAGTTGAGTTTTGTTTGATTTGTTTATTTATTATCTTTTAAACACTACTATTGTTGAAAAACCTTATGTCCTTGGGTCTGAAACTGTGCTTGACTCGATTTGAAGTTCTTTGTTTCAGAATCTCTCTTTCCTTAACGTGATTCCTCTTATTCTGGGTTTCTATTATATCTAAAACTCGAATAGGATTGAAACCCTAATTTTTCAAAGGGGTTTCCTTACTTGTTGTTATGAGACATTCGCATGCTTTTGACATTGTATATTTTCTTCACTACTGATTCAATATGACTTGACCTCCTGGACTATCATGTTTCGATTGTTGCTATCTACTGAAGTTTGTGCTACTATTGTGTGCTATTTCTTTTGCTATAGGTTTTGGGCCTGGTATGTATAGTGTTTGTGTACTCTATTTATATGCTGAGATTCCCTCTCTGATTGATCTCCAATCTTGTGATTGATTTCAAACCCTTCTTTTGTGAAATTTTGATTTCAGTCGTCTGTTAAGTTTAATTGATTCTTTTCTATGTTTTTTCTTACTAAATCCTTTCACAAAATAAAGATATTCTTGTACTTAGACTTGATTACCTACTCAATTGTTTACTACTTATTTTATGGAAACTATCAGTTTGCTTACAAATTGATTTCTTTCCTTATTTTTGAACCTGTCACTGCCCGTTAAGCAAGTAATCCCTTAATTAAAGGCAATCACTTATATAATTGATTCTGAATTGTGATTGTTTCTATGTTTGTATCTTATCACTTCTCTTTTACTTATTTTCAAAAGGCTATAAGTACCATGTACTTCTATTCTTTCAAACACACGAACTACTGGAGTTTAGAACACACACTTCACTCTAAAAAACTCTCTTTCTCTCTTGGCTCTGTTATTACTTGTGTTGCTACCTTGTCTAGTTGGCTGAAAGCCAAAGCTAGGCTGTGGAAAATTTTCTTACTTTCTTTCTGCATTTGCTTCTTTACTGGTATGTTCTGATTAATCTTCAGCATCAACAAAAACATTTGTTTTACTGCACTCTTACTTGTTCTTTGCCTATGTTTAATTTAGTTTCATTCCTAAGCATGTTATAATCCCCCCCCCCCTCTTTTTCTTTTTTCTAAAATAATGTTTCCCTTATGTATGAACTCTATCAGTCATTTATGAATCCCAAACCCCACATCCCCTATGTGTTTGATATCTTTGGGTGGTTTGCGGCATGAGAGCATTGGACATTGCTGTGCATGACACAAACCTGATTCCCTGGGATCATAACCTCTATATCATATGTGTTTTGGTTGGTTTATGGGCATGCCAACTTCACTTATTGATGTGCATGTCCAGACTTGATCCTTCTAGGGTCACATGCCATCTGTAATGTGTTCCCACACCCCTACCCCCTTGGTGCACTTGATGATATTGCATAATTTTAGCTGTTGTTTTCAAATAACCCTTATCTCCTACTGCTCTTAATCCAGTTTTAAACAAGTTTCTGTCCTGCACTTTCACTCCACTCTTAGACTTAGGTTCTACCCCTCTTGTGTGAGCCCTGTTTTGGGACCCATGAGCTCCCTCTGAACATGGACACATAAGGGTTGGCCCTTCCACACTGCACTCATCTCTCTCTGGTTTTGCAACTTGGGTGTGAGCACTGCCTGGGGTACCTTTGAGCCCCTTAGGGAACTTTGACACACTCAAGTCTGAGAAAGGCTTGAAATAATGACATCTTAAGGAAGTTTATTCCTTAGCTCAGGGAGGAACCAAGAATCAGGCTTCCTATAGTGGTATTTTTTATGTATTTTGATGTAATTCAGTATCCCTGGTTTGTAATAATTTGTAATAAACAATTGGGCTTGGCTAGTAAAAAGGGGTTGGGTAATTATGCGTGTTCAAGGGTAGAAAACGTGCCTATAGGATTGTTTTAATTTTTCCTATTCAAATTGCATTTAGAAATGATGTCAATAGGACTTACTTCAAATCCTGCTTGGTTCAACTTCACATCTGGATAACCTGCCTATAGGAATTATCTAAAATTCTGCACGTTTGTTACCATTTAGATATCATATTTTTAGGGCCCAATTGGTTATAATCTAGCATCATGTTAAAATCAGTATAATGTATATAAATCATGACTATAAGAATTCCCAAGTAAAAACCTACCTATTTGCATTGTCTACTAGATATTATGCTTATAAGGCTTAACATCGTTCCTATAGATATCATGCCTATAGTGTATAAATTCACTCATTTAGCCAGCATGCCTATAGGGTTTAAATTCACTCATTTAGAAAGCATGTCTATAAAGGTTTAAAATCAGCAGTTAGATGTTATGTCTATAAAGGTTTAGAATCAGTAATCATAGATATCATGTTCATAGGGATAAAAATCAGCAATAATAGATACCCTCATATGCAGAAATTGTAACTAGTCTAATTTTTAAATCCGTCTGCTCTGAACCAGTATTTTAAGTAACTTAATCTCTTCTTGTTAATAATATTTAGCATGCATGCCTATAAAATCTCAAATCATTCGCTTAAGTTGTTACTACTTTACCACCTTCAGAATTAGTAATAGACACCATGTTCCTACGATCTCACCTAAACACTTAGGCAAGCCTTAGGTGATAATATTGATAAAACTGAACTCACCTCTGTTAATTTTTAATTGCTACAACCTGCGGGTAGGACTGATTCTTGTTTCCTAACTGAGTCATGTAATAGGCCAGGCCTGTTGCAATGACAATGATCTCCCTTCCCTCAAGTATTTTGTAGAGTCACTTGCTGTTTGAGTCATGCTATTGGATTACTTTGTTTGGGGAGTTATATTTGAGCCCTCAGTGTTTATGTGCTCCTCCTTAAATATGCAGTTTTTATGTGTTTTGTATTTCGCCTTAGATTTTTCACCTTTGAAACTCCAAGTCAGCCAATATCTCTCCCTTTAGGAATAGTAGTCCTAAGTGCCTCCGGGACTTATAGGAATGGGGCGGGTAATAGCATGCAATAGTGGTTGAGACTAAGTCGCGCTTTAGCGCCTTATTAAAATAGGTAGGAAAGGGTAGATATGGATATGATGACTGGTGCGCTAATACCACGTGTAGCCCCTCTTTTGAGGAGTGATTACAGGGTATTGCATTGATGTTTATCCATACTATAAATAAACGTAGGACCCCCTTTTCCTCTTGCCTTTTCATTTTAAAGCATTATAACTCCTTATTTTCAAAATCAGCATTTTAATTGCTATTTCAAACTTTGTTTACTTTCAAACAGTTGTGTATTAAAATCCCCTATAATTGGAGCCTTATCTGTTTATATGTTGATTGAACCAAATTCATAAAGAACTATCTGGCCGGGAACCACACTAGTGGATTTTGAGGGGTGTCTAACACCTTCCCCTTAGGATAATTTCAAGTCCTTACCCTATCTCCTGTTATCAAGAAAACTTAGAAATAAGCCTTGATGGTGTCCTAATGCACCATAAATGTTTAGGTGGCGACTCTTCAAAAAATGCAAATCCCCGTTCCTAAAAGGAATGAGTTGTCTTATACCCAAATGTCATTAACCTGATTCTCCCGATGTGAGGAGGGAAAAAGGGGGCGCGATAGGAGGTAGTGTCCTCGTCATCATAGGGGTCCGCCTCAGTAGAGGAGTAATCCATCGACTTCAGCACCAATTATTTCACAACCCGCCTAGTCAGCTAGGGGAGGAGGACAGTCAGCTAGGGGTCGCCCTAGAGGGGGAGGTCTATTAGGTGATGGTCAAGCCCATTTCTATGCATTCCCAGCAAGACCAGATGATATTGCTTAAGATACAGGGATCACTGGTATTGTCTCAGTTTGCCACCAGATGCCTCTGTATTATTTGATTCTGATTCTACTTTTTCATATGTGTCATCATATTTTGCTCATTATTTAGATACGTCCCACGAGTCTCTTGTTTCAATATTAGTGTATATATTTCGGTACACGATAATGTTGTTATGGAACGCGTATATTGGTCATGTGTGGTGAATATTGGGGGTTTTGAGACCTGAGAGGACCTTTTGTTGCTTAGTATGATTGATTTTGATGTGATATTAGGTATGGATTGGTTGTCTCCATGTCATTCTATTCTGGATTGTCAGGTTAAGATGGTGACGTTGGCTATGCCGGGGGTTCAACAAATTGAGTGGAGAGGTTTTGTTGGATTGTGTTCCCAGTAGGGTGATTTCATTCTTGAAGGCCTAATGGATGGTTGGGAAGGGTTGTCTTTCTTATTTGGCCTTCATGAGGGATGTCAGTGTAGAGACTCCTATTATTGATTGAGTCCCGGTGGTGAGGGATTTTCCGGATGTGTTTTCTGCAACTATGTAGGGCATACTTTCGGACATGGATATTGATTTAGTGTCGAGCATAGCCCATTTCATTTCCACCGTATCATATGGCCTTGGGGTGCGCGTATCCTATTTGTGAAGAAGAAATATGGCACTACGAGAAGGTGCATTGACTATAGGCAGTTGAACAATGTCATAATCAAGAACAAGTATCCTTTGCCCAGTATTAATGATTTATTTGACCAGCTTCAGGGAGCAACGATGTTCTCCAAGACTGATCTCAAGTCAGGGTATCACCAGCTGAAGATCAGGGACTCGAAGATTCTTATGACAACTTTAACGACCTGATATGGTCATTATAAGTTCCTTGTGATGTCTTTTGGGCTAACCAATGCCCCAACATCATTCATGCATTTGATAAATAGCATGTTCCGGACTTATCTTTACTCATTTGTTATTGTATTCATTGATTATATTTCGGTGTACTCGCGTCGTCGGGAGGAGCACGGTGATAATTTAAGAGTTGTATTGCAGCGGTTGAGGAAGTAGAAGATTTATGCAAAGTTCTCCAAGTGTGAGTTTTGGATCAGTTCAGTGGCGTTCTTGGGGCATGTGGTGTCCAGTGAGGGTATTCAGGTTGATCTGAAGAAGATAGAGGCGGTTTATAGTTGGCCCAAACCATCCTCAGCCATAGAGATTCGTAGCTTTCTTGGGTTGGCGGGTTATTATCGTCGGTTCGTTCAAGGATTTTCATCTATTACATCACCCCTGATCAAATTAACCCACATGGGTGCTTATTTCAGGTGATCGCATGAGTGTGAGGCGAGCTTTCAGAAGCTCAAGACCACCTTGACCACAGCTCCAGTATTAGTTTTCTATCAGCTTCAGGTTCTTATATGGTATATTGTGATGCGTTCGAATCGACATTGGGTGTATGTTTATGCATGAGGGTAGAGTGATTGCTTATGCTTCTCGAAAGTTGAAGCCTCATGGGAAGAACTACCATGTTCATGATTTGGAGTTGGCTGCCATTGTTCACGCGTTGAAAATGTTGAGGCATTATCTCTATGGTGTGTCTTGTGAGGTGTTTACTGACCATCGTAACCTTCAGCACTATATATATATATATATATATATATATATATATATATATATATATATATATATATATATATATATATATATATATATATATATATATACATACATACTTACGCTATACTATGCACTGAGTATAAGTGTATTAGGTAATACTGTATCGAATACAACTTTTATATATA
>MU667653.1:174973-234434 GCA_026770625.1 Nicotiana glauca
ATATACACACACACACACACACACACAAGCAAAAGGATCACAATTTGAGGCAGCGGAGATGGTTGGAGCTGCTAAAGGACTATGATATTACTATTTTGTACCATCCGAGAAAGGCCAATGTTGTGGTCGATGCTTTGAGTAGTAAGGCGATGAGTATTAGCAGTCTTGCATTTATTCCTATTAGGGAGAGACCTCTTGTGATTGGTGTTCAGGCCTTGGCCAATCGGTTTGTGAGGTTGGATATTTCGGAGACCAGACAGATCCTAGCTTGTGTGGTTTCTCAATCTTCCTTGTTTGATCGTATCACAGAGAGCTAGTATGATGATTCTTATTTGTTTGTCCTCAAGGACAGAGTTTATCACGGTGATCCTAGAGATGTGATAAATTATGATGATGATGGGGTATTGAGGATGCAGGACCAGATATTTGTTCCCAATTTAGATAGGCTTCAGAAGTTGATTTTAGAGGAGGCCCACAGTTCACGGTATTCCATCCATCTGGGAGTTGCGAAGATGTATCAGGATTTGAGACAACACTATTTGTTGAGGATAATGAAGAAAGATATAGTGGGGTATGTAGCTCGGTGTCTCAACTGTCAGCAGGTGAAATGTGAGCATCAGAGACTGGGTAGCTTGTTTTAGCGGATAGATATTCTAGAGTGGAAGTGGGAGCGGATCACCATGATTTCGTAGTTAGAATCCCACAGACTTTGAGGAAGTTTGATGCTATTTGGGTGATTGTGGATCGGTTGACCAAGTTACTGCACTTCATTCATATTGTACTACCTATTCTTCTGAGCAGTTAGTTGAGATTTATATTCGAGAGATTTTTCAACTGTATTGTGTCCCAGTTTCTACCATTTTAGATAGAGGTACTAATTTTACATCGCAATTTTTTAGGGCAGTGCAGCGATAGTTGGGTACTCAATTGGAGTTGAGCATAGCTTTTCACCCTCAGACGGACGAACAGTCCGAGCGCACTATTAAGATATTGGAGGACATGTTGCGCGCTTGTGTCATTGATTTTATGGTTTCTTGGGGCCAGTTTCTGCTGCTCGTGGAGTTTGCATATAACAACATTAATCCGTCGAGCATTCAAATGGCTCCATATGAGGCTTTATATGTGAGACAATATAGATCGGCAGTAGGTTGGTTTAAGCCGGGCAAGGCTAGGCTTTTGGGTACAGACTTGGTACAGGATGCTTTAGACAAGGTGAAAGTGATTCAGGAGCGACTTCGTACAGCTCAGTCAAGACAAAAGCGTTATGCTAACAGAAAGGTTCGTGATGTGTCTTACATGGTTGGGGAGAAGGTTCTACTGAAGGTTTTGCCCATGAAGGGTGTAATGAGATTTGCGAAGAAGAGCAAATTGAGCCCTCAGTTCATTGGGCATTTTGAGGTTCTTCGGAGGATTGGGGAGGTGGATTTTGAGCGTGACTTGCCACCTAGCTTGTCGGGTGTGCATCCACTATTTCATGTTTTTATGCTCCGAAAGTATGTCAGCATTCCATCTCATGTTTGGGATTTCAGCACGGTTCAGTTAGACGGTGATTTGACTTATGATTTGGAGCCAGTGGCTATTTTGGAGCGAGAGGTCCGAAAGTTGAGATCAAAGGATATAGCTTCAGTGAAAGTACAGTGGAGAGGTCGGCCCATGGAGGAGGCTACTTGGGAGACTGAGAGAAAGATGCGGAGCAGATATACACACCTGTTTGAGGCTTCAGGTATGTTTATAAACTCGTTTGAGGATGAACGTTTGTTTAAGATAGGGAGGATGTAACGACTCGGCCGATCGTTTCATGAATTGTAGCCCTGTTTCCCCCATTTCTTCTTCCTTATGTGTTTTTAGTTGTATTTCATCGTATCGTGTTGGTTGGTTCAGGTCGAGAATGATTTCGGTGTGAAATGAGGCACCTAGTCTCCTATTTAGAAGTTTAAGTTGGAAAAGTCAACCAGATGTTGTCTTATGTGTAAATAATCTCAGATATTTATGCTAATGGTTCAGTTAGATCTATTAGGTGATTTTGGACTTCGGCGCGCGTTCTAAATGTGATTTAGAGGTCCGTGGTAGCTTTAGGCTTGAAATGGCAAAATTAAAAATTTACCGTTTTTCGGTCGACTGTAGAAATTTTTATATCGGGGTCGGAATGGAATTCCAGAAGTTGGAGTTGGTTTGTGTATGCAAAATTTTAGGTCATTCTGACGAGATTGTGTAGGTTTCGGCATCTTTTGCAAAATCTGAGGGTAATTCGGTGTTTTAATGTTGTTTTGAGTATTTCGAAGGTTCGACTAAGTTTGAATGTTGATATGTGACTTGTTGGTATTTTTGGTTGAAGTTTCGAGGGTCTCGGGATGAATTCAAATGGTTAACGGATGATTTGGAAATGGAATTGTGCAGCTGAAGCTGCTGCTTCTAATGTTTCCACACCGGTGGAGTGGAGACAGTAGGTGCGATAGCCGCAGATACGGGATTTGGAATCTAAGGCTGGACCGCAAGTGCGAAAGGTTGAGCACACCTGTGAGACTGCAGGTACGGTTTGGTGACCACAGAAGCGATATTGGAGGAGTAAGTGATTTTCGCATATGTGGACTCTTGGGCGCATAAGCGATTGTGCAGGTGCGAAAAAAGGGTCGCAGGTGCGAGATGCCTGGGGAGAAGGTATATAATGTACACTTCGCAAAATTTGAGTTATCTTTCACCATTTTTATTTGGACTTGGAGCTTTTTGGATAGTTTTTAAGAGGGAATCAAGGGGATTTTTATTGAGGCAAGATGCTTGAGATCAATACTCGTGATTATGGTAATTTTCAGTTGTTTAAGCATGTAATTAGTAAAAATTAGGGATGAAATTGAGGAGGTTAGGTTTGGTAATTGGAGAGTTTTATTTGGGGATTTGATGTGACGACCCAAAGGGTCATCACTTGTTTTTCTCTCTTTTTCGCGCTTCCGAGGCCTTGAAAACCTTATTTTTACTTGCCTCGATTTGCGTGCACAGTTCGGGTGCGTAGCTGAAAATATTATATGTTAAATTCTATAAAAAAATTCAAAATGTGGCTTAAAAATGATTAAAGTTGACTTCCATCAACATTTTTGGTAAATGGACCCGGACCCATAATTTGATGGTCCTGGAGGGTCCGTAGAAAAATATTAAACTCGGGCATCTGCCCGGAGTCAAATCTCGAGGTCTAGTGCCCGAGAAAAGAATTTTTTTGTGAAATTATTTTCTGAAATTTAATATAAAAATTTGAAATGAAAATGAATTAGAAAGGTATAGTACCTAACTCGTATTTTGGTTCTGACACCCGGTACAAGTCTTAAATATGTGTTAAGCGCTATCTGTAAAGTTTGGTTTAAAACGGACGTCTTCTAATGTGTTTCGGAGTATAAGTTCCAAATTTGAAAGTTTGTGAAACTTGAAGGAAAATCATGTGTTTTGAGGCTTGATTCCACGTATATGAGGTTATTTTGGCGATTTGATGTCCATAGGATATTTTTGAGATTATGTGCATATTTGGTCTGGAGCCTTGAGGGCTCGGGTGAGTTTTGGATAGGCGTCGGATTGCATTTCTCATTTTTGAAAATCTGGTAGTTCTCAGTTTTGGTGTCTTCGCATTTGCGAAGAAGTACTCGCAAATGCGAGATTGCAAATGCGGCTACCATATCGCAAATGCGAGAAAATGGAGGCCTGACAGGTTTCGCAAATGTGAATGAGATCATCGCAAATGCGAAGTGCCATGGATCGCAATTGTGAGGCCCTTTTCACAAATGCGAAAGTCCCTATGTTGGCCTGGCGTCGCAAATGCGAAGCTGTGTTCGCAATTCCCATATTTGGTCATGGTTCGCAATTGCGAACCCAGTTCGCATTTCCCACATCTGCAACCTGCATTTTTCGTATTTAGAGGAATTTTCACCTCATTTCTTCATTCTTTGAACTCAAACACTCCATAGGCGATTTTCCAAGAAAACTTTCTTCCCCAAATTATTTGTAAGTCTATTTTTACTAAACTTCTTCAATCTTTATCATCATTAAACATGTTTTCATCTTAAAATCATAGATTTCCATGGGTGAAAATGGGAATTTTGGGTAGAACATAGGTTTTCTTAAATTTGGGGATTTGGACCTCAAATTGAGGTCCGATTTTTAAACCAATCATAGATATGAACTCGTGGGGGAATGGGTAACCAGATTTTTATCCGAACCTCGAGCTTTGACCATGTGGTCCCGAGGGCATTATGGGAATTTTTGAGTAAAACTTTGGGAAATTCATTTTCATGCATTCAAATTGATTCAATTAGCATGGGCATTTTGGGAGTTTTTGGGTAAAACTTTGGAAAATTCATTTTCATGCATTCAAATTGATTCAATTAGAATTTGTTGATACATTCAAGTAATTTGTGACCAGATTCGAGCGGTTTTGTGGTGAATTCGTGGGGTAAAGCTATACCAGAGGATTGAGTTAATTTGGGAGCATTCGAGGTAAGTGTTTGATCTAACTTTGGCTTGAGTATGAGGATTGATTGTTAGTTGTAGATTCTTCGGAGCGTGGGCTCGAACGATAAAAAGACTAATGAGTAAGAAATGAAAGAAATAGAAAGAGATATAATTAATTCCTTGCCGGGATGGTTTAGGTATATTGATTATCCCCCTTGCCGGGATATGAAGGTTATTGTTGTTGCTCCCTTTCCGGGATTTAGCTGTTTACATGTGTTTTTCTCTTGCTGGGACATTTCTTATTATTTGTTTATCCCCTCGCCCTGTTTGGTTGTGATTGTTGTTTGGGTGAGGAAGAGTGATAATGCACGAAGGGTCATTCCGTGCCATGTTTTGATTATATTTGCACGAAGGGTCATTCTATGCCATGTTTTGATTATTTATGCACGAAGGGTCATTCCGTGTCATGATATGACAGTTATGTGAGGGAAAGCACGAAGGTTGATGCCATGCTCTTTGTTTGATTGCTTTTGGTGAGAATGAGAGTAAAAATACGAAGGTTGATGCCGTGCAACTTTTAATTTTCCCGTTCTCATTAATTATTGTTATTTCCCTGTTTCTTACTTAAACTGTTGACCTTACATCTGGACTGTATTTCCCCCCATAGTATGTTCCCCTCCTCTAAGTGTTTAATTTATGTATTCTTTTCTTTTATCGCATAGATATATATTGAACTGTACAGGTTGGTTTGGTAGTCCTGTCTAGCCTCGTCAATACTTCGTCGGGGTTAGGCCAGGCACTTACCAATACGTGGGGTCAGTTGTGCTGATGCGACACTTCTGTGCTCATTTGGACAGATCACGGTACCGGAGCAGCTTTTGGACCACAGCAGTAGAACATTGATCGGGAGCTGATTTCAGTCCAGGGACTTATGAGGTAGCCTAGCTGGCATTCGCAGGCCGGAGTCCCTTTCTATGTTTTTGGTTTATTTTCATTGTACCGAGACAGACATTTATGTATTTCTGTTCAGACTTGTTTGTAGCACTCTTTAGTAGTTCGTGAGATAGTGACACCAGTCTTGGATAGAGAAATGTTAAACTTCTGCATTTTAGGTTTCAAGTTATCTATGTTTTAGAGACATCCACTTTTATTTAAATGAATCGTATTATTATTATTATTATTAGGATGTTATCAAAAAATGTTTAAATGCTTGTCTTGCTTAGCTCCGACAGTAGGCGCTATCACGACTCCCGATGGTGGAAAATCCGGGTCGTGACAAGTTGGTATCAGAGCTCTAGGTTACATAGGTCTCGTTACTCATGGAAAAAATTGGTAGAGTCTGAGGGATCGGTACAAAGACGTCTGTATTTATCCCCAGAGGCTACGGAGTTAGGAAAAATCTCACTTTTGTTCTTTCTTGTCATGCGGTTCTATTTCTCAAATACTGATTGTCTTTCTAATCTGTTCTTTCGCAAATTGCGAGAACACGTGCTTCCTCTTCTACCGCGTAGCAGCCCGAGCTCTCAGCAGCAGCTCCTGCGAGGGGCTGAGGTCGAGGCCGTGCCAGAGGCCGAGGCAGGGGCAGAGCTCACCCTCGAGCAGCAGTCCCAGAGGTGGAGCCTCATATTGACTATGATGAGGAGGTTCCAGCCCCAGCAACTCCAGTGGGCCCAGCTCAGGTCCCAGGATGGGTCATGGTCACCCCAGATCTTCAGGATGCTTTAGTCCGATTGGCAGGCTTTATGGAGAGTGTTACTAGAGCAGGTTTGCTTCCAGTAGCACCAGCCACTTCTCAGGATGGAGGAGGAGTTTAGACTCCTTCTACACGTACTCCGGAGCAGGTAGCTCCCCAGGCTCATATCCCAGTAGTTCAGCAAGCTGTGGTAGCTCAGCCAGGTGTTGCAGCCCAGGCCGGCATTGGAGCGGCTATGTCTTCTGATGCTTTGTGGAGACTCGTTCGGTTCTCCAAGCTCTTTACCACCACATTCAGAGGTGCTTCATCAAAGGATCCACATGATTTCTTATTCAGTTGCCATGAGATCCTTCAGACTATGGGTATTGTGAAGACCTATGGGGTCGACTTTGCCACCTTTCGGCTTGCAAGATCCACCAAGACATGTGGAGGGACTATTGTTTATCCAGACCAGTAGGGTCGCCAGCATTGACATGGGATCAGTTCGCAGAGTTGTTTTTGGAAAAGTTTCTCCCAGTTACTCAGCAGGCACTTCGCAGGCACTTCGAGCGCCTCTAACAGGGCTCTATGATAGTCATATATTATGAGATTCGGTTCATTGATTTGGCACGCCATGCTATTTTTTTACTTCCCTCAGAGCTACAGAGGGTGTGGAGGTTTATTGATGGATTGATTCAGCCGATCCATTTCCAGATGGCTATGGGAGCCGGTAGTGAGATTTCTTTTCAGGAGGCGGCCAATGTGGCCCGCAGAGTTAAGATGACTCTTGCATGGGGAGGTGGTCATGTGTGGGATAAGAGGCCTCATCATTCTGGTAGGTTCAATGGTACCTCATCTGGAGGTTGGGATTCTTATGGTAGAGTCCATTCACCGAGGCCCTTTCAGTCAGCGCTCCAGGTCTCTCATGGTACTCCAGGTGGTGGTAGTTCTCAGTAGCATTATTCCGATCAGCAGTCCATCAGTGCACTGCCTCTTCAGAGTTTCTGGGGAGGACATTCAGGTCAACAGGGCCAGCAGTCTCAGAAGCCGAGGGCTTGTTATGGTTGTGGTGACCCTGGTTACGTTGTCAGATTTTTCCCTCGAGCCTCGGGTAGCTCTCAGCAGTAGGGTCCTCGCCCCATATTTCAGGAACCAGGTGATCCATAGCTTGCCCAGCCAGTTAGAGGCGGGGGTAGGGATCATAAAGGTCGAGGTAGAGACCATAGAGGTGGAGCTTGGACCGGCAGAGGTAGGGGTCAGCCAGTAGCCGATCTTTCTAAAGACATGGTTTAGGGAGGTGGGGCCCAGCCCCGGTGTTGTGCTTTGCCAGCTAGGCCAGAGGCTGAGTCGTCAGATGCTGTTATTACAGGTACTATTCTGGTCTGTGATAGGGATGCTTCAGTGCTATTTGACCCTAGGTCTATGTATTTATATGTGTCGTCCTATTTTGCACCCTACCTGACTATGCCTAGTGATGCCTTGGGTATTCCTATTTATGTATCTACACCGGTGGGTGATTCTATAGTGGTCGATCGAGTTCATCATTCCTATGTGGTAGTGTTTGAGGGTCTTGATACCCGTGTTGATTTATTGCTTTTAGACATGGTGGATTTCGACGTTATATTAGGGATGGATTGGTTGTCACCGTATCACGCTATCTTCGATTGTCACGCCAAGACCGTGACATTGGCCTTGCCAGATTTGCCCCGATTGGAGTGGAGAGGGACCCTAGGACATACCACCCATAGTGTTATTTTATATGTGAAGGCTCGACGTATGTTCGAGAAGGGGTATTTAGCTTACCTGGTGTATGTTCACGATTCCAGCACTGAGGTTCCTTCTATTGACTCTATTCCTATTGTTCTGGAGTTCCTCGAGGTTTTCCCTTCAGACCTGCCGGGTATGCCACCCGATAGGGATATTGATTTCTGTATCGATCTGCCCCAGGCACGTAGACCATTTCATTTTTGCCGTATCGCATGGCCCCGCCAGAGTTGAAGGAGTTAAAGGACCAGTTGCAAGATTTGCTAGAGAAGGGTTTTATCATGCCTAATGTTTCTCCTTGGGGTGCGCCGGTGTTATTTGTGAAGAAAAAAGATGGATCGATGAGGATGTACATTGATTACCGGCAATTGAACAAAGTGATGATTAAGAACAAGTATCCACTGCTGAGGATTGATGATTTGTTTGACCATCTTCAAGGCGTGAAGGTGTTTTCAAAGATAGACTTGAGATATGGCTACCATCAGCTGAGAATTAGGGCGTCTAATGTCCCTAAGACAGTGTTCCGCACTCGATATGGACATTATGAGTTTTTGGTCATGTCATTTGGGTTAACCAATGCCCAGCAACATTTATGGAGTTGATAAATCGAGTGTTCAGGCCTTACTTGGACTTGTTCGTGATAGTCTTTATTGATGATATTCTGGTTTACTCCCGCAACCAGGAGGAGCACAGGCAGCACCTCAGAGTGGTTCTTCAGACTCTAAAGGATAGTCAGTTGTATGCTAAGTTCTCGAAGTGCGAGTTCTGGTTGAGTGCGGTTGCATTTCTGGGTCATGTTATATCAGCAGAGGGTATTCAGGTGGACCCGAAGAAGATTGAGGCAGTCAAGAACTGGCCTCGACCAGCATCAGCTACTGAAATTCGGAGTTTCTTGGGGTTAGCAGGTTATTACTGCCAGTTTGTAGAGGGATTTTCATCCATAGCAGCCCCGATGACCAGATTGACCCAGAAGGGTGCCCAGTTCAGATGATCAGACGAGTGTGAGGAGAGCTTTCAGAATCTCAAGACAGCTCTGACTACGGCACCGATATTGGTTTTGCCCACAGGCTTAGGGTTTTATACAGTTTATTGTGATGGTTCCCGTATTGAGCTTTGTACGGTATTGATGCAGGATGGCAGAGTCATTGCTTATGCTTCAAAGCAATTGAAGATCCACGAGAAGAATTATCCAGTTCATGATCTAGAGTTGGCAGCCATCGTTCATGCTTTGAAGATTTGGAGGCATTACCTATATGGTGTGACGTGTGAGGTGTACACTGATCACAAAAGTCTGAAATACTTGTTCAAGCAGAAGGAGTTGAACTTGAGGCAGAGGAGGTGGTTGGAACTATTGAAGGATTATGATGTTACTATTTTGTACCACCCGGGGAGAGCCAATGTGGTGGCCGATGCATTGAGTAGGAAGTCCGCCAGCATAGGTAGTCTTGCTTATGTTCCAGTGAGCCAGAAACCAATTGCTTTGGATATTCAGGCCTTGGCCAATCGGTTTGTGAGATTGGACATTTCTGAGCCTAGCAGAGTGTTAGTTACACGGTCGCTCGTTCTTCATTATTGGAGCGTATCCGTGAGCGGCAGTTTGGTGATCCCCATTTGTGTGTCCTGAGAGACACAGTGCAGCGTGGAGGTGACATGAAGGTGACCTTAGATGATGATGGCGTTTTGAGGTTGCAGGGGTGAGTTTGTGTGCCCAATGTTGATGGGATTCGAGAGTTGATCTTAGTGGAGGCCCATAATTCTTTGTATTCTATTACCCGGGCACCGCGAAGATGTACCAGGACTTGCGGTATCATTATTGGTGGCGTAGGATAAAGAAAGATATTGTTGCATATGTGGCTCGATGTTTGAACTGTCAGTAGGTCAAGTATGAGCATCATAGGCCTGGTGGTTTGTTCCAGAGGATTGATCTTCCCGAGTGGAAGCAGGAGAGGATTACCATGGGTTTCGTTACTGGACATCCGATGACTCAGAAGAAGTTTGATGCTATTTGGGTCATTGTTCATAGGCTGACCAAGTCAGCATATTTTATTCCTGTTGCAGCCACCTATTCATCGGAGAGGTTAGCTGAGATTTACATCCGGGAGATTGTTCGCCTTTATGGGGTGCCGACATCTATCATTTCGGACTGGCTTACGCAGTTTACCTTGCGCTTCTAGAGAGTAGTTCAGCAGGAGTTGGGCACCCAGGTTCAGTTGAGCACAGCGTTCCATCCTCAGACGGACGGCCAATCCGAGAGGACTATTCTGATATTGGAAGATATGCTCCGAGTCGGATGGTTTGAGCCGGGAGAGGCTCGATTATTGAGTACGGATTTAGTTCTGGAGGTCTTGGATAAGGTCAAGATCATTAAGGACAGGCTTCGTTCGGCTCAGTCGCGGCAAAAGAGTTATGCAGACCGTAAGGTCCGATATGTGGCTTTTATGGTTGGTTAGCGGGTCTTGCTCCGAGTGTCGCCTATGAAGGGTGTGATGAGATTTGGGAAGAAGGGCAAGCTTAGCCCTAGGTTCATTGGCCCATTCGAGATTCTCGATCGTGTGGGAGGG
The DNA here is from genome assembly GCA_026770625.1 of Nicotiana glauca. Lineage (NCBI taxonomy): Eukaryota > Viridiplantae > Streptophyta > Magnoliopsida > Solanales > Solanaceae > Nicotiana > Nicotiana glauca. The sequence goes on from MU667653.1 coordinate 185,402, forward strand.
TTAGCTTACAGACTTGCCTTGTTGCCCAGCTTGTCAGCTGTGCATCCAGTGTTTCATGTGTCCATGCTTTGGAGGTATCACAGCGATCCAGCCCACGTGTTAGATTTCATCATTGTCCAGTTGGACAATATATGTCTTATGAGGAGGAGCCGGTGGCTATTCTAGACCGGCAGGTTCGACAGTTGAGGTCGAAGAGTTTCCTTTCAGGGCGTGTTAAGTGGAGAGGTCAGCCTCCTGAGGCATCGACCAGGGAGTCCGAGTTTGATATGCGGAGCCGTTATCTTCATCTATTTCCCGACTCAGGTACTTCGTTCTTTTGTCCGTTCGAGGACGAACAATTGTTTTAGAGGTGGATAATGTGACGACCTAAAGGGTCATCACTTGTTTTTCTCTCTTTCCACGCTACCGTGGCCTTGAAAACCTCATTTTTACTTGTCTTGATTTGCGTGCCTAGTCCGGGCGCATAGCCGGAAAGATTATATGTTAAATTCAGTGAAAATTTTCAAAATGTGGCTTTAAAATGACTAAAGTTGACTTCGGTCAATATTTTTGGTAAATGGACCCGGACCCGTGATTTGATGGTCCCAGAGGGTCCGTAGAAAAATATGGGACTCGGGCATGTGGCTGGAGTCAAATTCCGAGGTCTAGAGCCCGAGAAAAGAATTTTTCTGTGAAATTGTTTTCTGAAATTTAATATGAAAATTTGAAATGAAAATGAATTAGAAAGCTATGGTATCAGGCACGTATTTTGGTTCCGACGCCCGGTACAAGTCTTAAATATGTGTTAAGCGCTTTCTATAAAGTTTGGTCTAAAACGGACAACGTTTGACGTGTTTCGGACTATAAGTTCCAAATTTGAAAGTTTGTGAAGCTTGAAGAAAAATCATGTATTTTCAGGTTTGATTCCACCTATATGAGGTTATTTGGGCGATTTGATCGCATGAGTAAATCCATAGAATGTTTTTGAGGTTGTGTGCATATTTGGTTTGGAGCCCCGAGGGCTCGGGTGAGTTTTGGATAGGCATCGGATTGCATTTCTGATTTTTGAAAATCTGGTATTTCTCAGTCCTGGTGACTTCGCATTTGCGAAGAAGTACTCGCAAATTTGAGTTCGCAAATGCGACTACCATATCGCAAATGCGAGAAAATGGAGGCCTGGCAGGTGTCGCACATGCAAATGAGATCATCGCAAATACAAAGGGCCATGGATCTCAATTGCGATGCCCCTTTCGTAAATGCGAAAGTCCAAGTGTTGGCCTGGCTTCGCAAATGCGAAACTGGTGTTCGCAATTCCCATATTTGGTGGGGGTTTGCAATTGCGAACCCCAGTTCGCATTTCCCACATCTGCAACCTACATTTTTCAAACTTAGACGAATTTTCACCTCATTTCTTCATTCTTTCAACTCAAACACTCCATCGGCAATTTTCCAAGAAAACTTTCTTCCCCAAATCATTTGAAAGTCAATTTTTACTAAACCTCTTCAATCTTTATCATCATTAAACATGTTTTCATCTTAAAATTACAGATTTTCATGGGTGAAGATGGGGATTTTGGGTAGAACAAGGGTTTTCTTAAATTTGGGGATTTGGACCTCAAATTGAGATCAGATTTTTAAACCAATCATAGATATGAACTCGTGGGGAAATGTGTAACTGGATTTTGGTCCGAGCCTAGGGTTTTGACCACGTGGGCTTGGGGCATTTTGGGAATTTTTGAGTAAAACTTTGGGAAATTCATTTTCATGCATTCAAATTGATTCTTCGGAGCGTGGGCTCGAACGATAAAAAGACTAATGAGTAAGAAATGAAAGAAATAGAAAGAGATATGATTAATCCCTTGGTGGGATGGTTTTAGTATAATGATTATCTCCCTTTCCAGGACGTGAAGGTTATTGTTGTTGCTCCCTTGCCAGGATTTTGCTGTTTACTTGTGTTTTTCCCTTGCCGGGACATTTCCTATTATTTGTTTATCTCCTCGCCCCGTTAGGTTGTGATTGTTGTTTGGGTGAGGAAGAGTGATAATGCACGAAGGGTTATTCCGTGCCATGTTTTGATTATATTTGCACGAAGGTCATTCCGTGCCATGTTTTTATTATATTTGCACGAAGGGTCATTCCGTGCCATGTTTTGATTATTTATGCATGAAGGGTCATTCCGTGCCATGATATGAGAGTTATGTGATGGAAAGCATGAAGGTTGATGCCGTGCACTTTGTTTGATTGATTTTGGTGAGAATGAGAGTAAAAGCACGAAGGTTGATAACGTGCAACTTTTAATTTTCCCGTTCTCATCAATTATTGTTATTGCCCTGTTTCTTACTTAAATTGTTGACCTTATATCTGGACTGTATTTTCCCCCATAGTATGTTCCCTCCCTCTTATAAGTTTAATTTCTGTATTCTTTCCTTTTATCGCATAGATATATATTAAACTGCACAGGTTGGTTTGGTAGTCCTGTCTAGCCTCGTCACTACTTCGCCGGGGTTGGGCCAGGCACTTACCAGCACATGGGGTCGGTTGAGCTGATGCTACACTTCTGTGCTCTTTTGCATAGATCACGGTACCAGAGCAGCATTTGGACCACAACAGTAGGACATTGATCGGGAGATGACTTCAGTCCAGGGACTTATGAGGTAGCCTAGCTGGCATTCGCACGCCGTAATCCCTTGCTATGTTTTCAGTTTGTTTTCATTGTACCGAGACAGACATTTATGTATTTCTATTCAGACTTGTTCATAGCACTCTTTACTAGTTCCTGAGATAGCGACACTAGTCTTGGGTAGAGAAATGTTAAACTTCTGCATTTTGGGTTTCAAGTTATCTATTTTTAGAGACTTCCGCTTTTATTTAAATGACTCATATTATTATTATTGTTGGGATGTTATCAGAAAATGTTTAAATGCTTAGCTTGCCTAGCTCCGGCAGTAGGCACCATCACGACTCCCGATGGTGGGAAATCCGAGTCGTGACATTTGAGGACCATTTGATGTCAGATTTTGATGAATTTGGTATGGATAGACTCGTGAGGGAAAGGACTTTCTAGTTTTGTAATTTTTGTCATATTTTGAGACATGGGACCGGGGGCCGGGTTTAGGTGAATTTTGAGATTTCGGTCTAATTAATTATTTTTCGTATGGAATTGGTTCCTTGGCCTATATCGAATGCATTGTATTTTCGTTAGATTCAGGCATTTGGAGACCGATTCTAGACGCAAGGGTGTCGCGGAGTAGGGATTTGACCGATTTGAGGTAACTAATGATTGTAAATCTAGTCTTGAGGGTATGAAATCCCTGATTTCACATCGTTTTACTACTTTCAGATGATGCACATGCTAGGTGACGGGCGTGTGGGTATGTACCATTGGGAATTGTGACTTGATTCGTCCCGCAGCAACTATGAAGTTGCGTATTTGACTGAAAATATATGATACTTAAATCGCTTTTATTCATTTTTAGGAAGATTTCAACATTATACAAAATACGTCTTTGGATCACGTCACATGAAACGCATCCGCGATCCGCGACATATTTTATTTAATGTTGTTTGGATTTGGATTTGGGTCACATGAAATGCACACGCGAATTTAGGAAAGTAATATTATTAAAATAATGAGCCTAAAGCGACTACGCATTTTTAACTTTGCGAGGGCCATGGAAATTTGCTAAATGGCACGCCTCGAATTCTAAGGTTTTTAAAAGATATAATTAAATAAGGGCAACGCATTGTGATTTTTGTTTGGCGTGGCATGCCTCGAATTATTCTAATTAAAGGGTTTCTAAAATTAAAACTAAGTGAGGTCCATCCTATACCAATTCCAGAATTTGGATTAGCCTCAAGCGAGGCCCAATGGCTCAATGGAATCACCATGGCGCAAAGTGCTGGGCTCTGCAACAAATTTCGTTTAAGCCCAAGTGGAGAGCCTAGCTTTCGTGAGGCACGCTCAAGTCGAATATCAAATGGGTCACGTATCAAACCCATAGAATAGCAAAAAGCAAACAGATTTTAGAATGTGGTGACAACAGGATAACATTACTAATTTGTTATGACTCGGATTTAACACCCTCGGGAGTCGTGATGGTGCCTACTGATGAGAGCTAGTCAAGCCAATCCTTAACTACCTTTGTCATTAACCAATTCACTTATTTTAACATTTATCAGTAATATCATGAAAACTGCAGAATAAAGTAAATAAGCGAAAGTCTTAAATTAAAGAATCTAAACAACAATGCAGAAAAATCAACATAACCTCTACCCAAGAACTGGTGTCACATACTTACGAACTACTAAGAGTGCTAAATACAACTATTTGAAAGAAAATATAACTGTTTGTCTCGAAATACATGACATAATTGACTGAAATAAAAGATAAAAGAGATGTCGGGACTGCGGACCCCTGCTAGGCTACCTCTGTGTCTTGCTGGACTGAAGACTAACTCTCGCACTACTGTAGCTGTTGTCTAACACCTGGATCTATGCAAAAGAGAACAGAGTGTAGTATTGCACAACCGACCCCATGTGCTGGTAAGTGTCTGGCCTAACCCCGGCAAGGTAGTGACGAGGTTAGGACTAGACTCAAGATAAACCTGTGCAGCCATAGATATATAAATACAACGAAGAGACAACACAAATAAACAATTAAAACTGGGGGAGGGAACATACTTCAGGGGTAATAGATATAAATAGAATATCAGGAATAAATAGAGGAGAAATCTACAGTTTAGCTTCTAACACGGAAATAAGAAATAAAGACAACTTTCATATTCCGCTCATCTTGTTGCAGGCGTGCAACCCAATTCCATTTCTCATAGCTCGTGGTAGGCATACCACCCGCTCCCATTTCATAATATCTTAGGGTAGGTGTACCACCCGTTCCCATCTTATAATATCTTGTTGTAGGAGTACCACCCACTCCCATTTCATAATATCTTGTGGTAGGTGTACCACCCGCTCTCATTTCATCAATCTTGTTGTAGGCGTACCACCCGCTCCTATTTCATCAATCTTGTGGTAGGCGTACCACCCGCTCCCATTTATATCCAGCACAACATAACAAGATAATCCCGTCTAGGGAATAACAAAAATATAATAACTTCCCGGCAAGGGAACAAAATATCAATCAAATGTCCCGGCAGGGGAGAGTCAGCTATAACCAATCTTATTCAACTTCTACTTGACACAATTAATACCCATACTTAAGCATAACTAAAGTCCACGAAAATAAACTAATCCATTCTCAGTATCGAGAATCATCAATCAAGCTTTCATAGAATCCATTAAGAATACAATAATTATCAATTTAAGACACACGGTCATGCTCGACACCAACGTATAGATACTCGTCACCATGCCTATACGTCGTACTCGACACAAAACAAATAGTAAATAAGACTCAACTACTAATCCTTCAAACTAAGGTTAGACCGAACACTTACCTCAAACTTCCACGACCAAATCCATCCATAATCACCGGTTTCCCTCTCGAATCCAGCTCCAATCCAATTGAATCTATGCATAATTAACTCAATACCATCAATAAGAGCTAAAAAAACCAATTCCTATATTCAATTATGACTTCCAATCATTCTTCCCAAAATACCAAAAATCGACCCCGGGCCCGCTTGGTCAAAACACGAGGTTCAGAGCAAAATCAAATCCCCCATTCACCCACGAGCCCAAATATATAATTTTTTTTCAAATTCGACCTCAAAACGAGGTCTAAATAAAAAAAAAATCAAAAAGCCCTAACTCTACCCAAATTCCCAATTTCTACCCTTAATTACATGTTTTAGGCTTAGGATTTCGATAGATGATGATGGAAAATGAAGAAAACGAGTTAAAAAATTTTTACCCGAGAGACTTTGGATAAGAAATGCTCCAAAAGTCGCCCTAGAACCTTGGAGAAGAAGGAGTTCGTCAAGTGTTATGAAAATCCCATCTCTGGTACTGTTTTTGGGTTTTAAAAGAACTAGGAAAATGTGTTCGTGATGGTCCAGGCCTGAAGACCTTCGCGTTCGCTACATAGCGGCTTGCATTTGCGGAGAATTGTCTCCCTGAGCCTCACGTTCGCGTCCCTAAGGTCGCGTTCGCATAGTTTAAAATTGGACCCCTCCCCCTCAACCTACGCGTTCACGAGTAACGTGACGCGCTCGCAAAGGGCCATCCCCCTGAGCTTCGCGTTCGCGCCCCTATTATAGCGTTCACGATGAAGACAACATGGCACCTGGGAATTTGCCTTACGCAATCGCGAGCGAGGCCACGCGAACGCGAAGGGTAAAATCCCTGGGCACTAACAGCAGAAAACCTTCAACATTTATTAAGCCAAAACCATTTTGATACACCTCCGAAACACTCTCGAGCCCTCAGGGCTCCTAACCAAACACATGCACTGACTCAACATCATCCTTCGAACATAACCATGCAATCAAATCGCCAAAATAGTATCCTATACATCGAGTTAAGCGTCAAAATCCATAATTTCTTCCAAATTTCATAAAACATCAAATTTCCCATTTTAAGTCCGAAACACGTCAAACGATGCCCGTTTTCAATTAAACTTCACAGAAAGTGCTTAAACCATATATAAGACCTGTACCAGGTGCTGGAACCAAAATACGAGCCTAATACCATAACTTTCTAATCAAATTTCACTTCCAATTTTCCTTAAATATTTTTAGAAAACAATTTTACTCAAAAATTCATTTCTCGGGCTTGGGACCTCGAAATTCGATTTCGGGCATACGCCGAAGTCATATATTTTCCTACGAGCCCTCTGGGACCGTCAAATCACGGGTCTGGGTCCGTTTACAAAAAACGTTGAACGAAGTCAAATTTAATCATTTTAATATTAAAACTTAGCATTTTTACACAAATTTCACATTTAAGCTTTTCGGCTATGCGCCCGAACTATGCACATAAATCGAGGCAACTATAAAAAAAGGTTTTCAAGGCCTCAAAGGCACAGAATGGGCAAGAAAACAGGTGATGGCCCTTTGGGTCGTCACATTCTCCACCTCTAAAACAACCGTTCGTCCTCGAACGGACAGAAGAAGGAAGTACCTGAGTCGGGGAACAAATCAGGGTAACGGCTCCGCATATCGGACTCGGACTCCCAGGTCGATGCCTCTGGAGGCTGGTCTCTCCAGTGAACACAAACAGAAGGGAAACTCTTGGATCTCAACTGACAAACCTGCCGGTCCAAAATAGCCACCGGCTTCTCCTCGTAAGATAAGTCCATATCCAATTGGACAGTGCTGAAATCTAAGACGTGGGCTGGATCATCATGATACCTCTAAAGCATGGCCACATAAAATACTGGATGTAGGCATGATAAACTCAGCGGCAAAGCAAGTCCATAAGCCACATCTCCCACTCGATCAAGAACCTCAACAGACCAATGTACCTGGGGCTAAGCTTGCCCTTCTTCCCAAATCTCATCACGCCTTTCATAGGCGACATTCGGAGCAATACCTGCTCACTAACCATAAATGCCACATCTCAAACCTTGCGGTCTGTGTAGCTCTGTTGCCTAGACTGAGCTGAACGAAGCCTATGCTGAATGATCCTGACCTTGTCAAAGGCCTCCTGAACTTAAATCCGTACCCAACAATCGAGCCTCTCCCTGCTCAAACCATCCGACCGGAGACCTACACTGCCTACCATATAAAGCCTCATAAGGAGCCATCTGAACGCTCAACCGGTAGTTGTTGTTGTAGGAAAATTTTGCTAAGGGAAAAAATTTATCCCAAGAACCTCCAAAGTCAATAACATAAGCTCGGAGCATGTCTTCCAAAATCTGAATAGTCTGCTCGGACTGATCGTCCGTCTGGGGGATGAAATGATGTGCTCAACTCAACCCGCCTGCCCAAATCTCGCTGCACTGCTCTCAAGAAGATCGAGGTAAAATGCGTACCCCGATCCCAAATGATAGACACGGGCACACCATGAAGGCAAACAATCTCCCGAATATAGATCTCAACAAACCTCTCAGAAGAACAGGAGACTGCCACATGAATGAAATGTGCTGACCTGGTCAGCCTATAAACAATGGCCCATATCGCATCGAACTTCTTCCGAGTCAGCGGAAGTGCTGTAACAAAATACATTGTAATCTGCTCCCACTTCCACTCGGGAAGTTCAATTCTCTAAAATAAACCACCAGGCCTCTGATGCTCGTACTTAACCTGCTGATAATTCAAACAATGAGCCACATATGCTACGATATCCTTCTTCATTCTATGCCACAGTACTGCTACCGCAAATCCTGATACATCTTCGTGGAACCCTAATAGATAGAGTACCGGGAACTATGGGACTCCTCTAAAATCAACTTTCGAAGTCCATCCACATTAGGCACACAAACTCTACCCTGCAATCTAAAAACTCCATCAGCATCTAACTTAACATGCCCTGAACCTCCACACTACACCGTGTCTATAAGGACACACAAACGGGGATCATTATACTACCAATCATGGATATGCTCCAATAATGAAGAATGGACAATCGTACAAGCTGACACGCGAGTGGGCTCAAAAATGTCTAGCTGCATGAATTGGTTGGCTAAAGCCTAAACATCCAAAGCAAGCGGCCTCTCACTGATCGGAATATAAGCAAGACTGCCTATACTAGTTGACTTCCTAATCAATTTATCATCCACCGCATTAGCCTTTCCCGGATGATATAGAATGGTGATGTCATAGTCCTTTAATAGCTCCAACCATCTCCTCTGCCTCAAATTCAACTCCTTTTGCTTGAACAGGTACTGAAGACTCTTGTATCAGTGAACACCTCACATGCCACGCCAAATAGATAATGCCTCCAAATCTTAAATGCGCGAACTATGGATGACAACTCTAAATCATGCACCGGATAGTTCTTCTCATGAATCTTTAACTGCCTCGAAGCATAGGCAATGACCTTGCCATCCTGCATTAACACTGCTCCAAGCCCAATACGGGCAGCATCACAATAAACTGCGTAAGGCCCTGAACCTGTAGGCAAAACTAACACCGGTGCCGTAGTTAGAGCTGTCTTGAGCTTCTGAAAGCTCGCCTCACACTCATCCGACAATCAGAACTGGGTGCCCTTTTGGGTCAATCTAGTCATCGGGGCTGGAATAGATGAAAAGCCCTCCACGAACCGTCTATAGTAGCCTGCTAACCCCAAGAAACTCCGAATCTCTATAGCTGATGCTGGTCTAGGCCAGTTCTTGACTTCCTCAATCTTCTTTGGATCCACCTGAATACCCTCTGCTGATATAACATGACGCAGAAATGCAACTGAACCCAACCAGAAATCACACTTGGAGAACTTTGCATATAACTGTCTATCCCTCAGAGTTTGAAGAACCACTCTAAGGTGCTGCTCGTGCTCTTCCTGGCTGCAGGAATATATTAATATATCATCAATGAAAACTATCATGAATGAGTCCAGCTAAGGCCTTAACACTCGGTTCATCAAGTCTATGAAAGCTGTTAGGGCATTTATCTATCGGAATGACTAACCAAGAACTCATAATGCCCATACCAAGTGCGGAAAGCTGTCTTAGGGACATCGGATGCCCTAATGCTCAATTGAAGGTAGCTAGATCGCAAGTCAATCTTGGAAAATACCCTGGCACCTTGAAGGTGATCGAACAAATCATCAATCATTGGTAATGCATACTTATTCTTGACTGTTCCCTTGTTCAATTCCTGGTAATCAATACACATTCTAATTGACCCATCCTTCTTCTTGACAAATAACACCGGCGCACCCCAAGGCGAAACACTAAGCCTAATGAAACACTTCTTAAGCAAATCCTGCAACTGGTCCTTTAACTCTTTCAACTCCGGCGGGACCATACGATATGGCGGGATAGAAATGTGCTGAGTGCCCGGAGCCAAATCATTGCAGAAATCAAAATCCTTGTCGGGTGGCATCCCCGGCAGGTCCGAAGGAAAAACATCAGGGAACTCACAAACAATGGGCACAGAATCAATAGAGGGAACCTCAGCACTAGAATCACGAACATAGGCTAAGAAGGCCAAACACCCCTTTCTCGACTATATGCCGAGCCTTCACATATGATATAACACTGCGGGTAAAATGACCAGGAGTCCCTCTGAACTCTAAACGGGGCAAATCCGGTAATGCTAAGGTCACGGTCTTGGCATGGAAATCCAAGATAGCATGATACGGGGACAACCAATCCATCCCTAATATAACGTCGAAATCAACCATGTCTAAAAGCAACAAATCAACACGGGTCTCAAGACCCCCAATCACCACAACACATGAACGATGAACCCGATCGACCATAACAGAATCACCCACCGGTATAGATATATAAATAGGAATACTTAGTGGATTACTAGGCATGACAAAGTACGGTACAAAATAGGATGACACATACGAATACGTAGACCCTGGATCAAATAGCACTGAAGCATCTCTACCACAAACCAAAATAGTACCTGTAGTGACTTATATTTGAAGGCTCAACCTCTGGCCTGGATGGAAGAGCATAACATCTTGGCTGGGCCCCACCACCCTAAACTGTCTCTCTAGGACGGCATGCTGCTAGCTGGCCTCCACCTCTGGCTGCTTGAGCTCCACCTCTAGGACCTCTACCTCTACCTCTAGCACATCTACCCTCGCCTCTAGCTGGCTGGGCAGGTTGTGGAACATCTGGTGCCTGTACCATATCACGAGAACTCTGTTGTGGAGAACTGCTCGAATCTCGAGGGCAATACCTAGAAATGTTCCTCATGTTGCCACAAGTAAAACAAACCCTTGGGTGACGGCCTTGGAAACTCTGAAGCAGTGGTGCACTGATAGGTGCTGATGGTGCACTGTAAGGCTGTTGATTGGAATAATGCGGTTGAGAACCATGACCCGCTGAAGTACCATGGGACACTTGGAGAGCTGACTAAAAGGGCCTAGGAGGCTGACCCCTATCATACGAATATCTGCCTCCAGAGTAGGCACCACTGAATAGGCTTGACTGACGGGGTCTTTTGTCTGCTCTATGACCACCCCCTGTGACAATAGCATCTCAATCCTCCGGGTCACATTGGCTACCTCATAAACGAATATCTCACTCCCAGCCTCTCTAGCCATCTGGAGACAAATAGGCTGAATGAGTACATCAATAAACCGTCTCACTCTCTCCCTCTCGGTGGGGAGTATAATAATAATATGGCAGGCCAACTCAATAAACCTGGTCTCGTATTGGGTGATTATCATGGATCCCTGATAGAGATGCTCGAACTGCCTTCGATAAGCCTCTCACTGTGTAATAGGGAGAAGCTTCTCCAAAAATACATGCGTGAACTGCTCAATTGTCAAGGTTGGAGATATTGCTGGTCTAGCTAAACAATAATACCTCCACCAAGTCTTGGCAGATCCAGACAACTAGAATATAGCGAAATCAATCCCATTGGTCTCAACAATACCCATGTTCCGAAGAACCTCGTGGCAACTATCCAAATAATCCCGTGGATCCTCGGTAGATGCACCACTGAAAGTAGTAGTGAAAAGTTTGGTGAACCTACCCAACCTCCATAAAGCATCGGCAGACATAGCTGCCCCATCACCGACCTGGACTACCACACCCGGCTGAGCTGCTCCAACTGGCTGAACTGCTGGAGTCTAAATCTGAGGAGCACCCTGTTTTGGAGTACGAGTAGTAGGAGTCTGGGTCCTTCCTCCAGCCTAAGAGGTGGCTGGTGCTCTGGAAGCAATCTTGCTCGGGTGACACTCTCCATGAGGCCTACTAATTGGACCAGTGCATCTTGAATAACTGGGGTGGCAATGAACCCCTCTGGGACCTGAGCTAGCCCACTAGAACCGCTGGGGCTAGAAAACCCTCCTCAATTCAATCTGAGGCTCCGCCACGGGTGCTGCTGTTCAGGGCTGAGCTCTACCCCTACCTCGCCCTCTACCCCTAGTGGGAGCAGCTACTAAGGGATAGGGTTGCTGAGCGATAGATGAGGAAGTGTGTGTTCTCGCCATCTGCGAAAGAACAGAGTAGAAATTCAATCAGTATTTGAGGAACAATTTTGCACGACAAGAAGAAACAAATGTGAGGTTTTCCTAACTCTGTAGCCTCTGGGATAAATATAGATGTCTCCGTACCGATCCCTCAGACTCTACAAGCTTGTCCGTGATTTGTGAGACCTATGTAACCTAGGGCTCTAATACCAACTGGTCACGGCCCGGATTTCCCACCCTCGGGATTCGTGATGGGACCTACTGATGACAGCTAGGCAAGCCAATCCTTAACTACCTTTATCATTGACCAATTCACTTCTTTTAACAATTATCAGTAATATCATGAAAATAGCAGAATAAAGTAAATAAGAGGAAGTCTAAAATTAAAGAATCAGAACAACAATGCGAAAAAATCAACATAACCTCTACCCAAGAACTGGTGTCACATACTTATGAACTACTAAGAGTCCTAAATAAAATAGTTTGAAAGAAAATATAATTGTTTGTCCCGAAATACATGAGATAACAGACTGAAATAAAAGATAAAAGAGACACCGGGCCTGAGGACGCCTGCTAGGCTACCTAGGTGTCTCGCTGGACTGAAGGCTAACTCCCGTGCTATTGCAGCTGCACTACTGTAGCTACTGTCCAACACCTGGATACGTGAAAAAGACCACAAAATATAGTATCATCACAATCGACCCCATGTGTTGGTAAGTGTCTCGCCTAACCCCGGCGAGGTAGTGACGAGGCTAGGACTAGACTCCAGATAAACATGTGTAGACATATATATATACAAATACAACAAAGAGACAACAGAAATAAAAAATTAAAACTAGGGGAGGGAACATGCTTCAGGGGTAATAGATATAAATAGAATATCATGAATAATAGCGGAGAAATCTACAGTTTAGCTTCTAACACGGAAATAAGAAATAAAGACAATTTTCATAGTTAGCTCATCTTGTTGCAGGCGTGCAACCCGATCCTACTTCTCATAACTCGTGGTAGGCGTACCACCCGCTCCCATTTCATAATATCTTGTGGTAGGCGTACCACTCGCTCCCATTTTATAATATCTCGTGGTAGGCGTACCACCAGCTCCCATTTCATAATATCTTGTGGTAGACGTACTACCCACTCCCATTTCATCAATCTTGTGGTAGGGGTACCACCCGCTCCCATTTCATCAATCTTGTGGTAGGTGACCAACCACTCCCATTTTATCAATCACTTGTGGTAGGCGTACCACCGACTCCCATTTCAATCCAACACAACATAACAAGATAATCCCGGCTAGGGAACAACAAAAATATAATAACTTCCCTGCAAGGGAATAACAATATAATAACTTCCCGGCAAGGGAACAAAATATCAATCAAATTCCCGGCAGAGGAGAGTCAGCTATAACCATCTTATTCAACTTCCACTTGACACAATTAATACCCATACTCAGTCATAACTAAAGTCCACGAAAATAAACTAATCCTTGCTCAGTATCGAGAATCATCAATCTATCTTTCATAGTAATACAAGAATTATCAACGTACAGATACTCGTCACTATGCCTATAAGTTGTACTCGACACAAAATAAATAGCAAATAAGACTCAACTCCTAATCCCACAAGCTAAGGTTAGATTGAACACTTACCTCAAACTTCCATGGCCAAATCAATCCACAATCACCGCTTTCAATTACCTCAATACCATCAATAATTCCTATATTCAATTACAACTTTCCAATCATTCTTCCCAAAATCCCAAAAATTGACCCGGGGCCTGCTTGGTAAAAACACGAGATTCGGACCAAAATTAAATCCCCCATTCACCCACGAGCCCGAATATATAATTTGTTTTCAAATTCGACCCAAAAAAGAGGTCTAAATCAAGAAAACTCAAAAAGCCCTAGCTCTACCCAAATCCCATATTTCTACCCTTAATAACATATTTTAGGCCTAGGATTTCGATAGATGATGGAAAATGAAGAAAACGAGTTAAACAATGTTTACCCAAGAAATTTTGGTGAAGAAATGCTGCAAAAGTCGCCCTAGAACCTTGAAGAAGAAGGAGTTCGTGAAGTGTTATGAAAATCCCATCACTGGTTCTATTTTTGGGTTTTAAAATAACTGGGCAAAATTGCCCTTTGCGTTCGCGATGGGCACCATGCGTTCATGACGGGCACCACGCGTTCGCGATGGTCTAGGCCTGAAGACCTTTGCGTTCGCGACACAGCAGCTCACATTCGCGGAGAATTATCCCCGAGCCTCGCATTCGCGTTCCTAAGGTCGCGTTCGCGTCCCTAAGGTCACGTTCGCATAGATTAAAAGTGGAGACCCCTCCCCCTCAATTCGTGAGTAATGGGCCGCGTTCGCGAAGGGTCTCTCCCATGAGCTTCACGTTTGCGTCCCTATTATCACGTTCGCGATGAAGACAACATGGAACCTGGGAATTCTCCTTACGCGTTCGTGAGTGAGGCCACGCGAACATGAAGGGTAAAATCCCTGGGCACTAACAGCAGAAAACCTGCAACATTTCTTAAGCCAAAACCATTCTGAAACCCTCATAAGCCCTCGGGGTTCCTAACCAAACACATGCACTAACTCAATCATCCTCGGAGCTTAACCGTGCAATCAAATTGTCAAAATAACATCATATACATCGAATTAAGCCTCAAAATCCATAATTTCTTCCAAATTTCATAAAACATCAAATTTCCCATTTAAAGTCTGAAAAACGTCAAACGACATCCGTTTTCAATTAAAATTTACAGAAAGTGTTTAAACCATATATAAGATCTTTAGCAGGCATCGGAACCAAAATACAGGCCCGATACCATCACTTTCTAATCTGATTTCATTTCCAATTTTCCTTAAATATTTTCAAAAAATAATTTTACTCAAAAAAAATTTTCTCTGTCTTAGTACCTCGAAAATTGATTCCGGGCATACGCCCAAGTCCCATATTTTCCGATGGACCTTCCGGGACCGTCAAATTACGGGTGCAGATCCGTTTACCCCAAATATTGACTGAAGTCAAATTTATTCATTTTAATATAAAAACTTAGCGTTTACCCCGGATTGCGCACCCAAATCAAGGCGACTATAAATGAAGTTTTAAAGGCTTCGAAAGCATAGAATGAGCAAGAAAATAGGTGATAACCCTTTGGGTCGTCACATAATTAGAAAAGTACAACGAGGAGGAAAACATTAACCAAAGAAGCAAACAAAACTGATGTAGGCATATAAATGAGAATGCAAACAAAAGAGGAGAGGGATTTCGTATTTGCAAACCAAAAATTAATGCTGCCATATGATTGATTAAAATCTCACAAGCAAGACAAAAAATTGATGAAATTCATGAACCCCTCTTAAAACTAAAAGTATGCCCTTTAGAATTACAACGACCCTCCAGCCAAAAACATCTTAAGTCAAGCAGATCCAAATGTTAACCACCGTGACATGTTAATCAAATAATCATGCTTGAACTTTAATTTCTAAGCTAACCTTCACAAATAAACAAAAGAATTCAAAACTCATATAGACCATGGAAATTGTTAGTTGAATATGATAATGAAAAGCTCCCCAAATTGCAGAACAAAAATCCAGACAATGCTATAGCATGACAACTCCTAATTTCGAGCTATAGAAACACCTAACTGACGTGCTCAAGCGATCTGCCCTTACAACATGTTTAACAACCCATACATACATCAAATTTCATTTATTATTACAGAGCCAATGTTCTGAATCCAACAACTTATACCAAATAACAAAACAGCCTTAAACCATTGAACATGAATAAACAGACTAACACACTCGAAAGAAAAACCAAATTATTGCAAAGCAGGGGAATTTAAAGACATAAAACAGCAAAATCTAACAACAGTTCAATAATAACCAATGCTTCTATTTAAATTCCAACTCAAATGCTCAAATCTTTACACTAATTCAGTCTGGTTCCAACTTGTAGCACATCATTTGTTGACAATGGTGTGTAAAATTACCTGGAAATGAAAGGAAAAGGGAGGTAAGATCAGCAGTAGAAGTAATCATAGTCAGTAGTAGAGATAACCCCACAGAACCAACTTCAAACCAAGAACTGATATGCAACAATAAAAAATGAACAACTAGAACTTCAAATAAACTTTTTGAACCACCAAACTCAAACTACTTCATCCCCAGATAGATCAGAACTCATTTCAGAAATTGAAAAAAACTTAGGAAGTCACAGAGGGAGTTCAATGGAACAGTAAAAGATTTTATGAAAAATACTTTTTATATCTCAAGTTCTGCCTTGAAATGCAAGATAGAGGTGCCTGTATATTCAAGGAAGTAGGGCAACACTTAGGAATTAGTTTTTGCAATTAAGCCCTTTTCCAATTTCTATTTTTCTTAGATAACATCAGTTAAAAATCTGAAGTTCAATTTAAACCCCTACCCAGCTTCCTATAAGCTTCTTAATCTGTTAAACCCTAGATTCCCTAAGCCAACTTCCTAAATTACCACCAAATGTCCCTTAATTACTTTTCAAACAAACCTTGAACCAAGCAGCCCAAGTACCTTTGGGCCTCTATCTCATCGAGTTTTAAGAAGCTAATTTGGCTTGTCACCCTTAGCAGACCCAATTTGAAACTTAGGCAGATGAATTCCCCAAACGACGTAAGAAAACAAATAAGCCCCAAT
Source organism: Nicotiana glauca (assembly GCA_026770625.1). Classification (NCBI taxonomy): domain Eukaryota; kingdom Viridiplantae; phylum Streptophyta; class Magnoliopsida; order Solanales; family Solanaceae; genus Nicotiana; species Nicotiana glauca. The sequence continues at coordinate 202,058 of MU667653.1, forward strand.
TCTGAATTCTAGACATGAAATCTGTAAATGAAGTAGATATAATAAAAGAAGATGTAGGAGAAGGCAAAACCAAAATTAGCAAATAATAACAGAGAAGTTAATTACATCTTAACCTATTATTATCCCCTAATTAAACGACTAAAAACAAGATTAACAAATTCTAAGCGTGATTGAGATGAAGAGGAAAAGAGATACCGGCTAGATCGATGACCCACAAGGTGATAGCACTAGTGCAAAGAGCCTCGACCCCATGGTGTGAACAGTGACATTGAGCACTAGCCAAAATTTCTCCAATGGCATGTGCTCTTCGTCACAGTTCTCATCACGAGTCGAGAACGAGGAAGAAACAGAGATGCTGACCCATCGAAGATTTATGACCAAACCTAAGAATCAAGCACAAACGACCCCTTAACCACAAGATCCCCAATCGAAATTGATCGATTCACGCATGCAACACCAAGAAGAAGCTTGACTGAGCGAAGCTCAAAAGAAAAAAGGCCAAAGGATTTCAGTGCTACCTTTGATCCCTGATTTGGATAAGATGGGTGGTTTGGGAAAGGAGACAAGGGTTGATTTGGAATGGAGGTATAACGGTGGTTATGTGGTCAAGTTTTGAGGGAGTTTGGAGGTCAACCGCCGGCGACCATGGCTGAATCACTCAATGACGGGGTTATTTGGTGAGGGAGATGAGAGAAGGGGATTCGTTTGGTCTTAGGTTAATTGAACAACTTTCAAACCACTTTATTTGATATGGGGGAAAGTTTTGGGGCCGTTGGATGAAGTAAAAGGAAAGGCTAGGATTAAATTTGAACCAAACAACTAAAAACTACGTCGTTTCAAGGCCTGGGAAGCTGACTTATTTGGACAAGGTAGAATGGTAGGTTTTGGGCCAAATGAACGGGTATTAGAGGGTTTTAACTGGGCTTGCTGGGAAGATCTTAATTAAAGCCCAAATTCTGATCTCTTCCTTTCCGTTTCTTCTCTTCTTCTTTTTTTCAATTTTTCTGATTTCTTTTAATTTAAAACTAAAAGTAAACCTGAATTAATTTCTAAACCCATTATGCTATCATATTAAATTAATTAACTCTAATTAATAATTAACATCATTAATTAAAAAGGAAAAACTACATAAGGTCAACAATTAAAAATTGAGGTGCAAAATAACTATTTTTGTGATTTTCTTATTTTATAAAACCATTAATTACTAATTAATTCTTAAAAATATAAAGTTAAATCCTAAATGCAAATGTAGCATTTTTTTGTATTTTTCATTAATTAAATAAGACAAACATGCACAGACAATATGCAAACAATATAGAAAATGCCACAAATATCAACAAAATTGCAAACAAGTAGGAGAAATATTTTTTTTTTGAATTTGTGGAGTAATTCATATAGGGCAAAAATCACGTGCTCACAGAGGTATTAGAGGTGGATCTTAGGCTGCTAGAGGTGGAGGCCATCCAACCGCAGGCTGTCCAAGAGATGTAGTTCAGAGTGGTGGGGCCCAGCCCCGGTGTTATGCTCTTCTAGCCAGGCATGAGGCTGAGGCTTCCGATGCTCTGTACTAGAGATGCTTCAGTTCTATTTGATCCAGGTTCTATATAATCCTATGTGTCATCTTATTTTGCACCTTATTTGGTAATGCCTAGTGATTCCTTGGGTGCTCCTGTATATGTGTCTACATCGGTGGGTGATTCTATTATGGTAGATCGTGTCCGTCGTTCATGTATAGTTGTGATTGGGGGTCTTGAGACTCGTGTAGAGTTGTTACTTTTGGATAAGGTCGATTTTGACGTTATATTGAGGATGGACTGGTTATCACCTTACCACACGATCTTGGACTGCTATGCCAAGACTATGACCTTAGCCTTGTCGGGGTCGCCTCGTATAGAGTGGAGAGGGACTCATGGTCATTCTACCTGTAGTGTTATCTCATATATGAAGGCTCAACTTATGGTCGAGAAGGGGTGTTTGGCCTATTTGGCATATGTTCGTGATTCTAGTGGTGAGGTTCCTCGTATGGATTCTATGCCTATTGTTCACGAGTTTCTTGAGGTTTTTCCTTTAGACCTGATGGGTATACCTCCTGATAGGGATATTGACTTTTGCATTAAGTTGGCTCTGGTCACTCAGCCCATTTCTATTTCGCCGTATTGTATGGCCCTGCCTGCGTTGAAAGAATTAAAGGAGTAGATGCATAAGACTTGCTTAATAAAGTCTTCATTAGACCTAATGTATCGCCTTGAGGTGCACCGATGTTGTTTGTTAAGAAGAATGATGTATCGAAGCGAATATGTAAAGATTACCGGCAGTTGAACAAGGTTACAGTCAAGAATAAGTATCCATTGCCGAGGATTGATGATTTTTTTTATCAGCTTCAGGGTGCAAAGATATTTTTGAAGATTGACTTCAGATCTGGCTAACATCAGTTGAGGATTAGGGCATTCGATGTCCATAAGACAGCTTTCTATACTCCGTACGGGCATTATAAGTTCTTGGTGATGTCATTCCGGTTGATAAATGCCCCAGCGACTTTTGTGTATTTGATGAACCGAGTGTTGAAGCCTTACTTGGATTCATTCGTGATAGTCTTCAATGATGATATTTGGATTTATTCCCGCAGCCGGAAGGAGCATGAGCAGCATGTGAGAGTTGATCTTCAAACATTGAGAGATAGTCAGTTGTATGTTAAGTTATTGAAGAGCGAGTTTTGGTTGGGGTTGGTTGCTTTCTTAGGTCATGTTGTTTCGGCAGAGGGTATTCAGGTAGACCCAAAGAAGATAGAGGCAGTCAAAGACTAGCCTAGACCATCATCAGCTATAGAGATCCAGAGTTTCTTAGGTTTGGCATGCTATTATCGTTGGTTTGTAGAGGGGTTTTCATCTATTGCAGCCCCAATGATCATGTTAACCCAAAAGGGTGCCCAGTTCAGGTGGTCGGACGAGTGTGAGGCGATCATTTAGAAGCTCAAGACAGCTTTGACTATAGCTCCGGTGTTGGTTTTGCCCAAAGGTTCGGGCCATATACAGTTTATTGTGATGCATCTCGTATTAAACTTGGTACAATGTTGATACAGGATGGCAGGTCATTGCCTATGCTTTGCGTCAGTTGAAGATTCATGACAAGATCTATCCAGTCCATGATTTGGATTTAGCAATCATTGTTCATGCGTTGAAGATTTGGAGGCATTATCTGTATGGTGTGGTGTGTCACGTGTTTGCAAACCAAAGAGGGGAGAGATTTCATATTTGCAAACCAGAAACTAATGTTGCCATATGATTGATTAAAATCTCACAAACAAGACAAAAAATTGAAGAAATTCATGAACCCCTGTTAAAACTGACAATATGCCCTATGGAATTACAACAACCCTCATGCCCAAAACGTCTTATGTCAAGCACATCCAAATGATAATCATTGTGACACACTAATCAAATAATCATGCTTGCACTTTAATTTCTAAGCTAACCTTCACAAATAAACATTAGGAATTCAAAACTCATGTAGACCATGGCAATTTTTAGTTGAATATGATAATGTAAAGCTCCCCAAACTGCAGAACAAAAATCCAGACAATGCTATAGCATGAGAGCTCCTAATATCAAGCTACGGAAATACCAAAGTGACGTGCTCAAGCGATCTGCTCTTACAGCGTGTTTAACAGCCCATACATACATCAAATTTCATTTATTATTACAGAGCTAATGTTCTGAATCCAACCACTCATCCTAAATAACCAAACAACCTTAAACCATTGAACATGAATAAACAGACTAACACACTCGAAAGAAAAACTAAATTATTGCAGAGCAGGGGAATTTAATGACATAAAACAGCAAAATCTAACAACAGTTCAACATTAACCAATGCTTCTATTTAAATTCCAACTCAAATGCTCAAATATTTACATGAATTCAGTCTGGTTCTAACTTGTAGCACATAATTTGTTGACAATGATGTGGAGAAATACCTGGAAATGAAAAGAAAAGGGAGGTAAGATCAGCAGTAGCAATAATAGTAGTCAGCATCAGAGATAACCATACAGAACCAACTTCAAACCAAGGACTGATATGCAGCAATCAAAAATAAACAACCAGAACTTTAAACAACCTTTTATAACCACCAAACTCAAAATATTTCAGTCCCAGATAGATCAGAACTCATTTTAGAAATTGAAAAATACTTAGGAAATCACAAAGGGAGTTCAATGGAACAGTAAAATGTTTTACGAAAAAAACTTCAGCCGTTTGATTTTTCTCTGATTTTTTATCTCTCAAGTTCTTCCTTAAAATGCAAGATAGAGATGCCTTATAGGCAAGGAAGTATGACAACACTTAGGAATTAGTTTTTGCAAATAAGCCTTTTTTAAATTTTTGTTTTTGCTTAGATAACCTCAGTTAAAAATCTGAAGTTCAATTTAAACCCCTACCAGCTTCCTAGAAGCTTCTCAATCTGTTACACCCTAGATTCCCTAAGCCAACTTCCTAAATTACCCCCCCAAATGTCCCTTAATTACTTTACAAACAAACCTTGCACCAAGCTGCCCAAGTACATTTGGGCCTCTGCCTTATCGAGTTTTAAGCAGCTAATTTGGCTTCTCACCCTTAGCAGAACCAATTTCAAACTTAGGTAGATGAATTCCCCAAACGACGTAAGAAAACAAATAAGCCCCAATTCTCAATTCTAGACATGAATTCTATAAATGAAGCAGAAATAATAAAAGAAGAAGTAGAAGAAGGAAAAACAAAAATTAGCAAATAATAACAGAGAAGTTAATTACATCATAACCTATTATTATCACCTAATTAAATGACTGAAAGCAATACCTACAAATTCTAAGCCTGATTGAGATGAACAGGAAAAGTGATACCGGCTAGATTGATGACCCACAAGGTGATAACACTGGTGCAAAGAGCCTCGACCGTATGGTGTGAACTGTGACATTGAGCACTAGCCAGAATTTCTGCAATGGTCTGTGCTTTTCGTCACAGCTCTCATCATGAGTCGAGAACAAGGAAGAAATAGAGATTTTTACCCATCGAAGATTTATGACCAAACTTAACCAACAAGCACAAACGAACCCTTAACCACTCGGTCCCCAATCAAAACTGATCGATTCATCCATGCAACACCAAGAAGAAGCTTGACTGAGTGGAGCTGAAAAGAAAGAGGACCAAAGGATTTCAGTGCTACCTTTGATCCCTAATTTGGAGAAGATGGGCAGTTTGGGAAAGAAGACAAGGGTGGATTTGGAATGTAGGTGTAACGGTGGTTATGTGGTCAAGTTTTGAGGGAGTTTGGAGGTCAACCGCCGGCGACCATGGCTGAATCGCTCAAGGGCGGCCTTATTTGGTAAGGGAGATGAGAGCAGGGGATTCACTTGGTCTTAGGTTAGCTGAACGACTTTCAGACCACTTTATTTGATATGGGGGAAAAGTTTTGGGGCCGTTGGATGAAGTAAAAGGAAAGTCAAAGATTAAATTTGAACCAAACAACTCAATACTACGTCGATTCAAGGCCTGGGCAGCTGACTTATTTGGACTAGGTAGAATGGTGGGTTTTGGGCCAAATGAACGGATATTAGAGGGTTTTACTTGGCTTGCTGGGAAGATCTTAATTAAAGCCCAAATTATGATCTCTTCCTTTACTTTTCTTCTCTTTTTTTTTTATTTTTCTAATTGCTTTTAATTTAAACTAAAAATAAACATAAATTAATTCATAAACCCATTATGCTATCACATTAAATAAATTAAATCTAGTTAACAATTAACACCATTAATTAAAAAGGAAAAACTACCAAAGTTCAATAATTCAAAATTGAAGTGCAAAATAACTATTTTTGTGATTTTTTCATTTTATAAAACCATTAATTACTAACTAATGCTTAAAAATACAAAGTTAAATCCAAAATGCAAATGCAACATAGTTTTTGTATTTTTCATTAGTTAAATAAGACTAACATGCACAGACAATATGCAAACAATACAGAAAATGGCACAAAAATCCACAAAATTATAAACAAGTAGTAAAATTATTTTTTTAAATTTATGGGAGTAATTCATATAGGTTAAAAATTACGTGCTCACAGCTACCTCTCTTTGCTCAGAAACACAAAGAGTTTTCGTACAAAAATAAATTGAGCGGATACGATCTATATTTGCTCATTTGAATATTCTGTGGGAAGAATTTTTGAAAGATTTGATCGCACCTTGCTTCCGAGATTGCCTACATGTCCTTGGCTAAAAAGGAATCAGGTTAGTGTAGTTTGGAAAGTTTTTGTAGCTGGGACTACCATGAAGCTGTGATTTCACTGTTGTTGCTGCTGGTGCTTCTACTGCTTACATAACTCATTATTACACTATGACGAAATAAAAAGAAGCTAGACTAAACTATGATGTATGGATTACAAAAATCCTATCTATATTTTCAAACTTGATCTTGTGGTTCCTCTTGCCTTGTTGACTTATATTCTTCGGGTGAAATTCCTTTGTTGCCGACTTGAATTGTAATCTGAGATGCTTTTCATTTTCTCCGTGTCGATGCCTGATTACTAGAATTGAACTATATTCCTTCTAAACTTGGACTGTCTTCCCTTGTTCTCCAGGTGGGGCGCCTGATTACAAAACTTGAACTATTTTTCCTTGAACATTGAACTGATTTCCCTTATTCTTCAGGCGGGCGCCTGATTGCTGAACTTGAACTACTTTTCCTTGAAATTTAAATTGCTTTCCCTTGTTCTCCAGATGGGTGCCTGATTACCAAAACTCAAATTGTATTCCCTTGTTTTCTCCAGGTGCGTTCCTGATTACCAAAACTTGAACTGTATTCCCTTGTTCTCCATGTGGGTACCTCGTTGCCAAAAACTTGAAACGTATTCCCTTGTTCTCCAGGTGGGCGCCTGATTGCCAAAACTTCAACTGTATTCCCTTGTACTCCAGGTGGGCGCCTGATTACCAAAATTCGAATTGTATTCCCTTATTCTCCAAGTGGGCGCCTGATTACCAAAACTTGAATTGTATTCCCTTGTTCTCTAGGTGGGCGCCTGGTTGCCAAAAACTTGAACTATATTCCCTTGTTCTCCAGGTGGGCGCCTGATTGCCAAAACTCAAATTGTATTACCTTGTTCTCTAGTTGGGCGCCTGGTTGCCAAAACTCGAATTTTTCTCCAGGTGGGCAACTGATTACCAAAATTTGAATTGTATTCCCTTGTTCTCCAGGTGGGCGCCTGGTTGCCAAAAGCTTGAACTATATTCCCTTGTTCTCCAGGTGGATGCCTGATTGCAAAAACTCAAATTGTATTACCTTGTTCTCCAGGTGGGCGCCTGGTTGCCAAAACTCGAATTGTATTCCTTTGTTCTCCAGGTGGGCACCTGATTATAAAAATTTGAATTGTATTCCCTTGTTCTCCAGGTGGGCGCCTGGTTGCCAAAGACTTGAACTATATTCCCTTGTTCTCCAGGTGGGCGCCTGATTGCTAAAACTCGAATTGTATTACCTTGTTCTCCAGGTGGGTGCCTGATTAACAAAACTCGAACTGTATTCCCTTGTTCTCCAGGTGGGCGCCTGATTGCCAAAAAATTGAACTGTATTCCCTTGTTCTCCAGGTGGGCACATGATTGCCAAAAATTGAACTGTATTCCCTTGTTCTCTAGGTGGGCGCCTGATTTCTATAAACTCGAATTGTATTTCCTTGTTCTCTAGGTGGGTCCCTGATTTCAATAAAAATAGACAAAACAAAGAAAATTTTCTTTCCCATATTGGTAGCTACGCACATATGTGAGTGTTAAACTGAATCATGTTACCAAATATTACTAAGAATTTGAAAGCTAGGTCCCTTTATCCAGGGGTGTCCTGACAACTCTTAATTAAACAACAATTTTAAATCTAAGTTATATCTTCTAAAGCTGTGACTTCCGCTAAATCTTGTTATCTAATAGGGTCTTAAACTATACCCCATTATCCAGGAGGGTCTTGAGAATCAAAAATCAAGTCTTATCTTAAGAGTGACAATTACGGCTGAATTACATTACCCTACAACAAGACTTATGCTCAATCATGTTATCTAATGGAAATCTTAAAGCTAGGTCCCATTATCTATGAGGGTCCTGAAAACTCCTAATTGAGTCCTATCTCAAACATACAAACTTTGAAACCAACTTATATTTCTTGGGGTACATGTATGCTATATTTCGCTACTTATGATTGTTTCAATTTTTAAACTAGGTCCCATTTTCTAGCAGGGTCCTAAAAATTTACTGTCAAACCTGTTTGGTGCTTGCTCTTCCCCTACGGAGGGTTTCTCCAAAACAAACAAAATTTTCTACCCGTGTTTCTATCAAAGAAAATTTTTGTCAATTTAGAAATATGGTGGTTGGTTTGTGGCCTTGACTTTGAGGGTGATTGCTCCTTTAATTCCCATGATCGCCTTGATTTCCACTCAAAGACCTTGCTAGTTTATTGACTAACTACTTTCTCTGTCATCCTTATCAGAGAGAATACCTCTTCTCCGTTTAGACCCAATACCCTATATTTGTTGCACTGCTCATGACCTGACATTTACCAAGCCTTTATACTTCACATGAATCTAAAAGCATGACAATTTCCACCCACACATTGCGTATGTTGTTCTTTCTTGACTTAAACCACTGGCTCTGGCCTTGAGGTCTATTGTTCCTTCACTTGCCATGATAACTGATTCCCACTCGAAGACCTTTCTTGTTTATTGACTAACAACTTTCTTTGTTACCCTTAACACATAAAATACCTCTTCTCCGTTCAGACCCAATACCCTCTACTATTGCATTGCTCAAGAACTGACACTTACCAAACTTTGTATCTCACATGAACCCCAAAGCACCTCAATTGCCACCCCCCTCACTGTGTATGTTGTTCTTTCTTGACTCAAACCACTGGCCTTGGCCTTGAGGTCTATTGCTCCATCACTTGCCATGATAACTTTAATTTCTGCTTAGAAGATCTTGTTTGTCATTGTTTAACCACTTTCTTTGTCAATCTTATCATAAAAAATACATCTTCTCCATTTAAACCTAATACTCCATTATCTGTTGCATTGCTCATAAACCAATATTTACCAAAACTTTGTGTTTCACACGAATCTCAAAGCACATCAAATGCCACCCACTCGGTGCATATGTTGTTCCTTCTAGACTTAAACCACTGGCACTGGCCTTGAGGTCTGTTACTCTATCGTTAGCCATGATAACTTCGATTTCTTCTTGAAAGATCTTGGTTGTCACTGACTTACCACCCTTTTTGTCAATCTTATCACAGAAAATACATTTGATCCGTTCACCGTAGCCCTCCTTCTGTTGCATTATCCATGAACTGATATATACCAAGCCTTTGTATTTTACACGAATCCCAAAGCATGTTAATTTTTACCAGCTCAGTGTGTTTGTTGTTCTTTCCACACTTATGACGCTTTGATGTGCTAACCAGATCCTATTTTGTGCAATTGGAAAGCTGGTGGCAAATTTTGAAGTCATTTCTTACTTGTTCTGACCAAACATACTCATGAAGAGGAAGTAAACAAGACAGAAGGAATAGAGTAGAGGACAATGGAAAAAGATGATTCCTAACAGGAAAACTACAAAGTAGAAACCTATCGGATGTGGATACCAACTCTAATGACCATGACATGCACCTGCGGCCTATTCTATTAAGCAAATTTGATGTTCAGCTCTTGTCGTACCTTTTTGCCGTGAAACTGGGCTTCAATGCTCTGCTTATCCAATCTAATTCACAATCCTTATTCGACTTGTAGTGCCCGAGGGTTTTCACCGTCAAGCCTCTCTCATTTGGTCTTTCTAACAACTCACCATTGCCTTATGGTGCCGTGAAGGTTTTCACCAATAAGACTCTCTCATTTTTGATTTCTCAGCTTTCATCGCCTTGCGGTACACGTGCGGGTTTTCATCAATAAGACTCTCTCATTTTTTATTTCCCTTGTTTGGACCGGAGTTTTGCCCCTGATATGATTCACCTCTACTTGTTCATCTTGGTATCTCTCGAAGACTAATCGGAATGTCTTTATCTGGACCGTAATGCGGGCTTTTGAATAGGGTTAGAAAGAAAGGGTATCAAAAGGCTCAAAACAATTCAAATGGGTTCCAAATTCAACTTTCAAAATTAGATCTCTTACACAACCACAACTTCGGCCCCAGTTTATTTTCTTGGGGATGGGGCAACACGATATTTTTATCTGAATCGGCTTCAACATGTCAAATTGCCTCAACCTTTGGAACAAACTGGCATATGATTCTCCAATAGGGGTGAGAGCTTTCTTTTTTTTTTCAACAGTCTTTTCAGTTTATATTCTGGCCACAATTGGAACCGTTTGCGGGCAGGTGGCTGATACGCTTGAGGGGGTAGGTAAGGCATTTGGGGAAATTGTATGGGCCATCACGGGCCTTGTGGATTTGTAACATATGGTGCATAGGGATATACACTGGGTCGATATCGAGGCTGAAAGCGTTAAGCATGGATGCCCACCGGATCATCGTTTCTATTTCTCTTTCTTCTACCCTAACATCTTGAGATGCTCTGAAGGTTTTCTGTAGTGTCTCTTAACGCCGAATAACACACGATTTTGCCTGACTTGATTCCCTTTTCTACCATCTCCGCCACTTTTACCATATCATTGAAAGGCTTACCCAAAGTCGGGATCAAATGACTGAAGTAGGTGGGCCCTTGGGCTTGTAGGAAAAGCTCAACCATTTCTTTTTCACCAATCGGGGTACTGACTCAAGCAGCTTGGTCCCTCCATCTGAGCCCAAACTCCCTAAATCTTTCCTCCGGCTTCTTTTCCATTTTAGATAAGGAGGTGCGGTCTGGGGTAATGCCTGATTTGTATTGAAATTATCGAACAAAATCTTGAGCCAAGTCACCAAATGTAGGACACTTATCGACATCTTGACGATTATGCCATTCCAAAGCTTGCCCCAGTCAAGCTTTCACCAAAATACGCCATCAATAGATCCTGTTTCTCGCTGACATTTCTCATTTCACTCTAAAAGACCCTGAAATGGGCTACCGGATCCCCATGCCCATCATACAAGTTGAATTTTGGCACTTTAAACCCTGCGGCAGGCGAATGTCAGGGGACACAGAGAGTTCTTTGTAAGCCATGCTACCCTGGTCTTCAATTCTTTGATTGTTCTTTAAGGACCGTTCTATGCCATTCAGCCTCCTGGGTATCCCATCTCGCCCTTCCCTTCCTGTGAACTTTTCATTTTCAGCACGAGGCTCATCCTGCGTGCTATGCTTGTATGAGTTAGGAACCTTAAGGGCAACCTCTGGGGGGTAATATTGGGTATCATGATCTTTGAGTGGGTATTCATTGTTGGGAATAGTGGATGCGACAGGAGGGCACTTTCGGGAAAAGATAGTTGGAGGACGAGTGATGGAGCTACTAGGGTGGTTGGGAAAGTTGTGATATGTGGGTGGGTCTGGAAAGTAAGCAGGATCATCTGGCATTGTGTCTGGAGTTTGGGTAAGGGCAGCATCATCCAAGACTGATACATGTCCACCATATGTTGTCTTATCATCCTTAACTCATCAACCAAACCAGTGTCCCGTTAAACCAACTGCTCTCGAGCATCGGTATCAACCAACCCAATTTTGTTGTAGTTCGCCATTGCCTTTTGAATTTATGTTGCAGAGAGGAGTTACTACTTAGGGAACCACAAACCAACCACCTTTCTGTACTGAATTGTCAACAACAAACTTGTTAGTGATTAGAGCTTAACAGATAGGCGAACGCGCATTGTGGAATGTAATGCACCTAAGCAGTTAACCATTTCTATTATGCATTTTATCGGTTGCTTGCGTCATCCCGGCTTTCCCTAATTTCCATTTGCAACTTCTTCTTCTTTCTTTTTCATTCATGCCTTTCTCTACTTCATTTCTCTTTGTCTTTTATTCTCTCATTTCTCTCTCTTGTTTTGCCATTGTTTGCTTCCCTCGGTTTCTTTGTTTTCTTTCTCTTGTCTTTTTTTTCTCTCTTGTTTTTCCTTCTCTTTTTATTTTCTTTTTCTTTCTTTTTTCCTCTTGTTTTTCCTCTCTTTTTCTTTTCTTTTCTCTTTTTTTTTCTTTCTCTTTTTTCTTTTCCTTATTTTGGTTATGGTTGAATACTATGGAGATTGCATACATATCATGACCCCGCTTGAATCTGACCAAGCGTAGTTCTGGGGAAAATAAATGTAAAAATAAATAACAAAAATATTTTGGGATTTTTAATTTTTCATAAAAATAAAATAGTTTGATTGCAATGACTCATTCTTCCGAATTTTTAAAAAAACCAACAAACTCGAAAAGGAAACTATCAGACTCCAACAGCAAGATAATAATACAGACTCAAGAAAAAACTAATAGACTATGATAAAAAGAAAATACAGACTCGAGAACAAACTGACAGACTCCAACAGAAATAAAATACAGACTCGAGTGAAAATCGTGAATACATTAATGCTCTTGGGCTCGTGGATATCATTCGGTCTCGCCACGGGCCTATGAGCGAGACCCCCTTGCAACCGCTCTAAATACCTCATTATCTAGTAGAAAAATGTCATCACTGCAGCAAAGAAAGTGGTGCGAGTCATGTCCTCACATGCATGGCATTTCACAACAATGTAGTCAGCAATGTCAGGAAGGGGGTAAGTTGCAGCTTTGGAAAAACGTTCCCCCTTCCTGACAAGTGGTCAAAGCTCGATAAATCTCAGACAAAATCAAGGGAAGCAAGGTACCATTAGCTCTCTTAATTGCAACATCAACCATTTCCACGAGGCCCAGTTCTATGTTGCCGTCGTCTCGTGGACATATTACAATACCCAAGAATAATACTATTAAAACTAAACCTCGCCTTGCCTCCCACTTATCTTTATTTCTGGCATGAGTCAAACCAATGTTCGGTGCTTCGAAGCCTTTGGGGTTGCCATAGTGATGATACAAGAACTGGAAAGTGCAATACCCTTCATACAAACTCCCATCCTTAACATCCCGGCTAACACTCAATATGTCGAGAAATTGGTGAGGAGATACCGGTCTTGGCGATACAAGGTAAAGACTTCAAAGGTTTCCACTTGAGGCCAACATAAACCGCAATTTCCTCTAGCGTGAGTGTGAGCTCGAAGTCAAAAAAGCGGAACACATTGCGAGTCGGATCCCAAGAAGGTATCAGGGCTTCAATCACGTTTAATCTTGGCTTGATGTTAAAATGTCCGGTAAGGCCACCCAAAACTTTGACCACAGTTTCTTTATTGTCTTTCCCTAAATCGTTCCACCATATGTGGAGCTGTAAGGGGATCTCTTTAAGAGCTGAAAAAGGTTCATTTTCATCTGTGCTCATCCTGCACATTTATTAAGGTGAATTTAATTAGGAGAAAAATCAAGACTCATTTTGACTCAAAAAGTTATCACTATTTTTTCAAAAGTTTTTCATAAAAATATCCGACTTTGCCAATACGGCCTTTCAACACTTAGAGGAAGAAGATTTTAAGGCTGTGTTTGTTAACCGGCCAAAACCTTGAAAAATGACCAAAGGCGGCTGTTCTTGCAAAAACAGCCTTCCGACACCCTTTTGGGAACATTCGGCTATTTTTGACAAGTATGGCATCACCTTAATTATTTACAAAAAAAATAAATTTTTGTTCTTTTTGGGCTATTTTTGCAAAAAAATGAAGTTGGACCCGATGTGCGTTGCCTACGTATCCCATATCCGGTGAGAATCAAACTGGCGTAGTTCGGGAAGATTTGACAAAAATAAAAACCAAGTATTTTTCAAAAGAAGGAATTTTTTTTGTCAGAATTTTGGCATAGTTTCAGTATATTTTGGATATTGGTTTTTCAAAAACAGACAATTATCTCTCTTAGCCCTCACATTGACTTTTTCTTTCCAACTCTCCTCTATATATTCATGAGCCGGTCAACATGCAAATTCGAAACAAATAAATGAACAAGTAGCAAGCAGAATGCATCAGGATAGTTTTTTTATTTCGGGTACACCTGCCCTAGACAACCCAACCCTTGTATTGAGTCTCCAAAGTCAAATGCACGTGAAGCAAACAAGCCTTCCAACTAGGGATCCGGCATGAGACTTTGTTATACTAGTTTTAAATCCTAGGTTTATTATTCTAGATCTAGCTTACCCGAGCGGGAAACTCGAGCCGAGAGGAGGCAGCATACCGGGAATACAGAAGCTTCACCGGCTTTGTAACTTGTCCGAACCTCGTTCTAAAATGGGGTAAGACTCTAGATAGAAGAGAAGTTACACGAAGTGCACCCTTATCCATGATTTAGAAGACTCAGAGAGAGAAGGGTTTCGTAGCAGTTTACATACAGTTCATAGAATATCAAAGCGGTAAAAGCAACATTTAGCACATTAGTCCCAAACATGTAACAAAATCATATAATAAATAAATCCAAATATAACAATTCATCTAAGCTCAAATTCTGAACCTTGAACCAAAGGTTTTGGGTTCTTATCCCTAGCAGAGTTGCCAAATCTGTCACACCTCATTTTTCCTACAACCCCGGAAGGGCATAAGGGAGTTTTTCAAATTAAAGGGCAATCAAAACATGATTATATTTATTAAAATTTAGAGTTTCCACTTGAGATATTTATGGTGTCCCAAGTCACCGGTCCGAATCCTGATTCGAGGAAAAGATTGACTCTATATTACAATCCGCGAACCAGAAATCTGGGTAAGAAATTCGGTTAACCAGGGAGAAGGTGTTAGGCATTCTTGAGTTTCGTGGTTCTAGCACGGTCGCTCATCTGTTATAATTGGCCTATTTATCTAATTTTAGAACACTTTCAAACCTATGTGCATTTCTACTTTTAAACCGCTTTTATTCATTTTTAGGAAAATTTTAGCATTATACAAAACACGTCTTTGGATCATGCGACATGAAATGCTCCCGTGATCCGCGACATATTTTATTTAACATTGTTTGGATTTGGATTTGGGTCACATGAAATGCACACCCGAATTTAAGAAAGTAATATTATTAAAATAACGCGCCTAAAGCAACTGGTATTTTTAACTTTGTGAGGGCCATGGAAATTTGCTAAATGGCATACCTCGAATTCTAAAGGTTTTAACAAAAATAATTAAATAAGGGCCACACATTGTGATTTTTGTTTGGTGTGGCATGCCTCGAATTATTCTAATTAAAGGGTATCTAAAATTAAGACTAAGTGAGGTCCATCCTATACCAATTCCAGAATTTGTCTTAGCCTAAAGCGAGGCCCAATGGCTCAACGGAAACCACCATTGCGCAAAGTGCTGGGCTCCGTAACAAATTTCATTTGAGCCCAATCAGAGAGCCCAACTCTCGTGAGGCACGCTCCAGTTGAATATCAAATGGGTCGAGTATCGAACCCATATAATAGCAAAAAGCAAACAGAATTCAGAATGTGGTGACAATAGGATAACATTACTAATCAGAAGAGTACAACGAGGAGGAAAACATTAACCAAAGAAGCAAACAAAACTGATGTAGGCATAGAAATGAGAATGCAAACAAAAGAGGGGAGGGATTTCGTATTTGCAAAGCAAAAACTAATGCTGCCATATGATTGATTAAAATCTCACAAACAAGACAAAAAATTGAAGAAATTCATGAACCCCTCTTAAAATTGACAATATGCCCTATAGAATTACAACGACCCCCCAGCCCAAAACACCTTAAGTCAAGCACATCCAAATGATAACCACCGTGACATACTAATCAAATAATCATGCTTGAACTTTAATTTCTAAGCTAACCTTGACAAATAAACAAAAGAATTCAAACCTCGTATAGACCATGGAAATTCTTAGTTGAATATGATAATGAAAAGCTCCCCAAATTGCAGAACAAAAATCCAGACAATGCTATAGCATGAAAACTCCTAATTTAGATCTACAGAAACACCAAACTAACGTGCTCAAGCGATATGCCCTTACAACATGTTTAACAACCTATACATGCGTCAAATTTCATTTATTATTACAGAGCCAATGTTCTGAATCCAACCACTTATACCAAATAACAAAACAGCCTTAAACCATTGGACATGAATAAACAGACTAACACACTCGAAAGAAAAACTAAATTATTGCAAAGCAGGGGAATTTAATGACATAAAACAGCAAAATCTAACAACAGTTCAATAATAACCAATGCTTCTATTTAAATTCCAACTCAAACGCTCAAATCTTTACACGGATTCAGTCTGGTTCAAACTTGTAGCACATCATTTGTTGACAATGGTATGTAAAAATACCTGGAAATGAAAGGAAAAGTGAGGTAAGATCAGCAGTAGCAGTAACAGTAGTCAGTAGTAGAGATAACCCCACAGAACCAACTTCAAACCAAGGACTGATATGCAACAATCAAAAATAAACAACCAGAACTTCAAACCAACTCTTTGAACTACCAAACTCAAACTACTTCAGCCCCAGATAGATCAGAACTCATTTTACATTAAAAAAAACTTAGGAAGTCACAGAGGGAGTTCAATGGAACAGTAAAAAATTATATAAAAAAAACTTTTTATCTCTCAAGTTCAGCTTGAAATGCAAGATAGAGATGCCTTTATAGGCAAGGAAGTAGGGCAGCACTTAGGAATTAGTTTTTGCAATTAATCCCTTTTCCAATTTTTGTTTTTTCTTAGATAACCTCAGTTAAAATTCTGAAGTTCAATTAAACCCCTACCCAGCTTCCTATAAGCTTCTCAATCTATTAAACCCTATATTCCCTAAGACAACTTCCTAAATTACCCCCCAAATGTCCCTTAATTACTTTATAAACAAACCTTGCACCAAGCAGCGCAAGTACCTTTGGGCCTCTGTCTCATCGAGTTTTAAGCAGCTAATTTGGCTTGTCACCCTAGCAGACCCAATTTCAAACATAGGTAGATGAATTCCTCAAACGACGTAAGAAAACAAATAAGTCCCAATTCTGAATTCTAGACATGAACTCTGTAAACGAAGTAGAAATAATAAAAGAAGAAGTAGGAGAAGACAAAACCAAAATTAGCAAATAATAACAGATAAGGTAATTACATCTTAACATATTATTATCACCTAATTAAATGACTAAAAACAAGATTTACAAATTCTAAGCCTGGTTGAGATGAAAAGGAAAAGAGATACCGGCTAGATTGACGACCCACAAGGTGATAGCACTGGTGCAAAGATCCTCGACCCCATGGTGTGAACAGTGACATTGAGCAATAGCCAGAATTTCTCCAATGGCATGTGTTCTTCGTCACAGTTCTCATCATGAGTCGAGAACGAGGAAGAAACAGAGATGATGACCCATCGAATATTTATGACCAAACTTAACCATCAAGCACAAAAGAACCATTAACCACTCGGTCCCCAATCAAAACTGATCGATTCATGCATGCAACACCAAGAAGAAGCTTGACTGAGCGAAGCTCAAAAGAAAAAGGACCAAAGGATTTCAGTGCTACCTTTGATCCCTGATTTGGAGAAGATGGGCGATTTAGGAAAGGACACAAAGGTTGATTTGGAATGGAGGTGTAACGGTGGTTATGTGGTCAAGTTTTGAGGGAGTTTGGAGGTAAACCGCCGGCGACCATGGCTGAATCACTCAAGGGCGGGGTTATTTGGTGAGGGAGATGAGAGAAGGGGATTCATGTGGTCTTAGGTTAACTGAACGACTTTCAAACCACTTTATTTGATATGGGGGAAAGTTTTGGGGCCGTTGGATAAAGTAAAAGGAAAGGCTAGGATTAAATTTGAACCAAACAACTAAAAATTACGCCATTTCAAGGCCTGGGCAACTGACTTATTTGGACCGGGTAGAATGGTAGGTTTTTGGCCAAATGAACGGGTATTATAGGGTTTTAACTGGGCTTGCTGGGAAGATCTTAATTAAAGCCCAAATTCTGATCTCTTCCTTTCCGTTTCTTCTCTTCTTCTTTTTTTTGATTTTTCTAATTTCTTTTCATTTAAAACTAAAAATAAACCTGAATTAATTTCTAAACCCATTATGCTATCATATTAAATTAATTAACTCTAATTAATAATTAACACCAATAATTAAAAAGGAAAAACTACCAAAGTTTAATAATTAAAATTGAGGTGCAAAATAACTATTTTCGTGATTTTCTTATTTTATAAAACCATTAAATACTAATTAATTCTTAAAAATATAAAGTTAAATTCTAAATGCAAATGCAATATATTTTTTGTATTTTTCATTAATTAAATAAGACAAACATGCACAGACAATATGCAAACAATATAGAAAATGCCACAAAAATCCACAAAATTGCAAACAAGTAGGAAAATTATTTTCTTTTGAATTTGTGGGAGTAATTCATATAGGGAAAAAATCACATGCTCACAGAGGTATTAGAGGTGGAGCTTAGGCCGCTAGAGGTGGTGGCCATCCAACTGCAGGTTGTCCTAGGGATGTAGTTCAGAGTGGTGGAGCCCAGCCCCAATGTTATGCTCTTCTAGCTAGGCCTGAGGATGAGGGTTCCGATGCTATGTACTAGAGATGCTTCAGTTCTATTTGATCTAGGTTCTACATAATCCTACGTGTCATCTTATTTTGTACCTTATCTAGCAATGCCTAGTGATTCCTTGGGTGCTCCTGTATATGTGTCTACATCGGTGGGTGATTCTATTATGGTATATCATGTCTGTCGTTCATGTATAGTTGTGATTGGGGGTCTTGATACTCGTGTAGAGTTGTTACTTTTGGATAAGATCAATTTTGATGTTATATTGGGGATGGACTGGTTATCACATTACCATGCAATCTTGGACTGTCATGCCAAGACTATGACCTTAGCCTTGTCGGGCTTGCCTCGTATAGATTGGAGAGGGACTTTTGGTCATTCTACCCGTAGTGTTATCTCATATATGTAGGCTCAGCGTATGGTTGAGAAGGGGTGTTTGGCCTATTTGGCGTATGTTCGTGATTCTAGTGTTAAAGTTCCTCATATGGATTTTGTGCCTATTGTTCACGAGTTTCTTGAGGTTTTTCCTTCAGACCTGACGGGTATACCTCCTGATAGGGATATTGACTTCTGCATTGATTTGGCTCTGGGCACTCAGCCCATTTCTATTTTGCCGTATCGTGTGGCCCTGCCTAAGTTGAAAGAATTGAAGGAGTAGATGCAAGACTTGCTTGATAAAGTCTTCATTAGACCTAGTGTATCGCCTTGGGGTGCGCCGGTGTTGTTTGTCAAGAAGAATGATGTATCGATGCGAATATGTAAAGATTACCGGCAGTTGAACAAGTTTACAGCCATGAATAAGTATCCATTGCCGAGGATTGATGATTTATTTTATCAGCTTTAGGGTGCCAAGATATTTTTGAAGATTGACTTCTGATCTGGCTACCATCTGTTGAGGACTAGGGCATTCGATGTCCCTAAGACAACTTTCTGTACTCCGTACGACCATTATAAGTTTTTAGTAATGACATTCCGGTTGACAAATACCCCAGCAACTTTTATGAATTTGATGAACCGAGTTTTCAAGCCTTACTTGGATTCATCCGTGATAGTCTTCAATGATGATATTTTGATTTATTCCCGCAGCCGAGAGGAGCAGGAGCAGCATGTGAGAGTTGATCTTCAGACATTGAGATATATTCAGTTGTATGTTAAGTTTTTGAAGAGCGAGTTTTGGTTGGGGTTGGTTTCTTTCTTGGGTCATATTGTTTCAGCAGAGGGTATTCAGGTAGACCCAAAGAAGATAGAGGCAGTCAAGGACTAGCCTAGACTCTCATCAGGTATAGAGATCCAGAGTTTCTTAGGTTTGGCATGCTATTATCATTGGTTTGTAGAGGGGTTTTCATCTATGGCAGCCCCAATGATCAGGTTGACCCTAAAGGGTGCCCAGTTCAGGTGGTCGGACAAGTGTGAGGCAATCATTTAGAAGCTCAAGACAGCTTTGACTACAGCTCCGGTGTTGGTTTTGCCCAAAGGTCGGGCCATATACAGTTTATTATGATGTATCTCGTATAAAACTTGGTACAGTGTTGACGTAGGATGGTAGTTCATTGCCTATGCTTTGCGTCAGTTGAAGATTTATAGGCATACTCTGTATGGTGTGGCGTGTCACGTGTTCATGGATCACAAGAGTCTACAATATTTGTTCAAGCAGAAAGAACTAAATTTGAGTCAGAGAAGGTGGTTGGAGCTATTAAAAGAGTATGATATCAACATCTTATATCATCCGAGGAAGGCTAATGTGGTGGCCAATCATTTGAGTAGGAAGTTAGCCAGTATTGGCAGTCTTGCGTATATTTCGGTCGGCGAGAGGCCGCTTGCTTTGGATGTTCAGCCTTTGGCCAATCAGTTTGTGAGGTTGGATGTTCTGAGCCCAGTCGTGTATTAGCTTGCACAATCGCTCGTTCTTTTTTATTGGAGCGTATCTGAGATTGGCAGTATGATCATCCTCATCTGTATGTCCTTAAGGATATGGTGCTGCACAATGGTGCCAAGCAGGTTACTTTAGGAGATTATGGGATTTCGAGGCTACAGGGCCAAGTTTGTGTGCCTAATGTGGATGGACTCTGAGCATTGATTTTAAAGGAGGCCCATAGTTCCCGATAGTCGATTCATCCGAGCGCCGCTAAGATGTATTAGGATCTGTGGCAGCATTATTGGTGGAGGAGGATAAAGAAGGATATTGTTGCGTATGTGGCTCGGTGTTTGAATTGTTAGCAGGTAAAGTACGAGCATTAGAGACCTGGTGGTTTGTTTTAGAGGATTGAGCTTCCCGAGTGGAAGTGGTAGCGTATCACTATGGACTTTGTTGTTAGACTCCCACGAACTCAGAGGAAGTACGATGTAGTGTGGGTTATTGTTGATAGGCTGACTAAGTCAGCACATTTTATTCCTGTGGTAGTCTCCTATTGTTTTGAGAGGTTAGGTGAGACCTATGTCTAGGAGATTGTTCGTCTTTATAGTGTGCATGTGTCTATCATTTAGGACCGAGGTACACAATTTACCTCACATTTATAGAGAGCAGTTCAACATAAGTTGGGCAGCACGCAGGTTGAGTTTAGCACAACATTTCATCCTCAGATTAGATTTTGGAGGATATGCTCCGAGTTTGTGTTATTGACTTTGGAGGCTTGTGCGATCACTTTTTGCCTTTAGCAAAGTTTGCCTACAACAACAGTTACTCGTCGAGCATCTTGATGGCTCCTTATGAGGCTTTATGTGGTAGGTGATGTCGATCGCCGATTGGGTGGTTTGAGCCGGGAGACGCTCGGTTATTGGGTATAGATCTAGTACAGGATGCCTTGGACAAGGTCAAGATCATTCAGGATAGGCTTCGTACATCTCAGTCTAGGTAAAAGAGTTATGCCGATTGTAAGGTTCGTGATGTAGCATTCATGGTTGGCGAGCGAGTGTTGCTTCGGGTGTTGCCCATAAAGGGCGTGATTAGATTTGTGAAGAAGGGCAAGCTTAGCCCTAGGTTCATTGGCCCATTTGAGATTCTTGATTGAGTGGGAGAGGTGGCTTAAAGACTTGCATTGCCACCAAGTTTAACAGTCGTGCATCCGTTGTTTCATGTGTCCATGCTTCGGAAGTAACACGATGATCCATCCTACGTGTTAGATTTTAGCATTGTCCTGTTGGATAAGGACTTGTCTTATGAGAAGGAGCCGGTAGCCATTCTAGACTGACAGGTTCGTCAGTTGAGATTGAAGAGTTTCCCTTCTGTTCTTGTTCAGTGGAGAGGTCATCTTGTTAAGGCATCGATCTCGGAGTCTGGGCCCGATATGCGGAGCTGTTATCACCATCTTTTCCCTGATTCAGGTACTTCCTTCTTATGTCCGTTCGAGGATGAACGGTTGTTTTAGAGGTGGATAATATGATGACCCAAATGGTCATCACTTATTTTAGAAATAAATTTTGTGTTCCAAGGCCTAAAAACCTCTTATTTGTGTCACCTCGATTTGCATGCGCAGTCCGGGCGTGTACCTTGAAAGCCATTATGTGAAATTTGTGAAAAATGGTAAATTTTGCTTTTTAAATGAACTTGAGTTGACTTCGGTTAATATTTTGGGTAAACGGATCCGAACGCATAATTCGATGGTCTTGGAGGGTCCGTAGGAAAATATGGGACTTGGGCATATGCCCGGAATCGAATTCTGAGGTCCCATGCCCGAGAAATGAATTTTTAAAAAAAAATTATTTTCTGGAATATATATGAGTTTTTGGAAATGAATTATGTTTGAATTTGATGGTATCGGGCCCATATTTTGGTTCCGGAGCCCAGTACAAGTTTGAAATAATAATTTGGTTAAATCTATAAAATTTGGTAAAGATGGGGATTGATTTGGTATAAAACGGACTTAAAGTTGAGAAAATTGGAATTTTTAGTGTTCTTGGATGATTTCATGAATTTGGGATTAAATTAATAGTTGTTGATGTTATTTTGATGATTTAATTGCACGAGCAAGTCTGTTTGATGTTTCTAGGGTTGGTGTGTCTCACGACCCAAATCCCTGTCGTGATGGCGCCCAACACCTTGTTAGGCAAGCCCGACCGTTGAACATCACCCTTCCGATTATTGAACGTGAACTAACAATTTAAGCATAAAATCCAGGACTGGTTGATAATAAGATAATGCGGAAAACCGACCTAACAGTAATAACAGCCCAATAGATCTGGCGTCACAAGTCTGAGCCTCTAGATACAACGGAATATCATCCTACACATAACAAGTCTAGTGAAGGAGTAAAGGAATGTAACAAGAGGAGAAAAATGGGTCCTGCGGACGCCGGCAGCTACCTCGAAGACTCCGACACTGATTCAGACAAAAAGCAAATAATCTCAGCTGGACTCCGGTATCCATGTATATGCACACAAGGTGTAGGGAGTAAAGTGAGTACTCCAACTCAGTGAGTAAGAAAAATAAACAACGACTGAAAGCATAAAAATCCCGTAAAGGCACAAATGACGCTATTTCTAGCAGTAAAACAAATTACACAATAAACCTGGGGAGTAATAGTTAACTCTCTTGAAAAACAGTGAATACAATAAATTTCAACAAGTAAAGAATAACCAGAAACGCGCCCCTCGGGTTTAATATCAAATCCTCAGCACAGTTTCAGCCCCACGGCTCACTCCCAATTCACCAACACACAACATTAGCCTCTCGGACTCACTCCCAACTCACAAAAACACAACATCGGCCTCTCGGGCCCACTCCCAACTCACCTGGGTACCCTGCACTCACTGGGGGTGTGTACAGACTCCGGAGGGGCTCCTATAGCCCAAGCGCAATATCATAAGGCCTTAAAGCCTTCACACATCACACTCGAGGCCTGAAAGCCTCCTCACATAACACTCAAGGCCTGGAAGCCTCCTCACATCACTCAACATATCCTCACATATGGCCCTCGGCCTGAATCAGTCCAAAAAAGTAATCATAAGCCCCTTGGGCATCAGTAAAACAATGGTACTCAGCTCAAACAATATTGTAAATATCATTTAAATCTCAAGTTGAGTATAAATGTAGCTGAGTTCATGAAATAGTATAATTCATTTGGACTGAGTTCAAATAATATTTCAATTAGGGAGGAAAATAGTGATGTAAATCCACAAAAGATTTCAAGTAATTGGCACGAAGCCCAAATATGGAAATAAGCCTAAATCATGGTGAAAAACAGTAAATCTTTATCAAATATGCGGTAAAATATCAACTGTGATGGACCAAGTCGCAATCCCTATTAGTAAATGGCCACGCGCTAGTCATACAATGCGTGTCTCATCTCACCATAGCAGTATGTTGTGCAAATTCGGGGTTTCAAACCCTCAGGTCATCATTTAAAATCATTACTAACCTCATGACGGTCAAAGGCTAGCTTGCTATGCCCTTGCCTCTCAAATTAGCCTCCTCATGCGAAGAATCTGGCCAAAACTACAACGAATAGTTTATGATAAGCTAATGGGACATAACCCAATTGAAAAAACTCGAAAAACACCCAAAAACACGAAGTTGGCAAAACACGAGCCCCGGGCCCACTTCTCGAAAAATTACAAAATTTACATTTCCGGAATCCTCGTATCACCACGAGTCCGTACATATCAATTACACAAGAATCAGAGTCCATTTATCCCCTCAAATCGTCAATTTAGGCTCTCTTAGTTTTGAAGCCCTAACCACCATTTTTACCCTTAAATTCCTTGAATTTTTAGTGTTTAATCCTTGTTTTTATACCATAAGAACATTATTTGAGGCTACAAGTTCATACCTGATGGAATCCCTTCAAAATCTCTCAAATATCGCCCAAAATTGCCTCTTCCGAAGTCGCAAAATATTTTTTGAACTTCTGAAATTCGAACCCCACTATTTCATTAAACACTCAGCATTTTTCGCTTCTGCGGTACAATTGTCGCTTATGCGACTTCCGTTTCTGCGGAAATTGTCCGCTTCTGCAGTTTCCTTCAAGTCGTCCAAAATTTCTTCTGCGGTTAATAGTCTGCTTCTGCGGACTAGCATTTACGGAAAATATTCCACTTCAGCGGAGCCTCCCAAGCCATCATCCTTTCGCTTCTGCGACCGCTTACACACTTCTGCAGACTCGCTTAAGCGAATAAAATTCCGCTTCTACGGAACTTGCTGGACTCTCACTATTTTGCACCTGCAGAGATTTTTCCGCATCCGCGAAGCCGCATCTGCGGTCTCCCTTCCGCAGATGCGGAAATACCTGCTGCAACCAAAACCACCAAACTTTCAAACTTCAAATTCTCTCGTTCAACCACCCGAATTCACCCTGAGGCCCCCGGGACCTCAACCAAAAATACCAATACATCTTATAATGTTATTCAAACTTATTCCAATCATCAAAACACTATCGTTAACACAAAAATCACCAAATCACGATGGATTCAAGCCTAAGATTAACTAAAACTTCCGAAACTCACATTCGATCAAACACCCGACCAAACGATGCCCGATTGACCTAAAAATTTGCAGACATATCCAAAATCACCTAACAAAGCTACTGCAACTCTCGGAATTCCATTCCGACCCCCGGATCAAAATCTCACCTATCAACCGGAATTCGCCAAAACTCCAACTTAGCCAATTCAAGCCTAATTCTACACTGGACCTCCAAATTCGATTCCGATCACACTCCTAAGTCACAAATCATCCCCCGAAGCTAACCGAACCACCAGAATTCACATCCAAGCCCTCCAACCACATAGTCAACTTCCGGTTAACCTTTCTAAAACAAGCTTTCTTCTAAGAGGCTAATTGCCTCATTTTCATCCAAAACCAACCCAACTCTACCCGATCAACTCTAATACCGATATTGAAACATGAAGCAATAAAATAAGGGGGAAATAGGGCGGTAACTCACGTGACAACGGGCCGGGTCGTCACATCCTCCCCAACTAAAATAAACGCTCGTCCTCAAGCGGGTCGAGAAACATACCTGGAGTCTCAAACAAGTGAGGATATCGGCTCCGCATCTCCTGCTCGGTCTTCCAAGTAGCCTCCTCCACGGGCCGTCCTCTCCACTGCACCTTCAGTGAAGCAATGTCCTTGGACCTCAACTTTCGAACCTGTCGACCCAGAATAGCCACCGGCTCCACATCATATGATAAATCATCATCCAGCTGAACCGTGCTAAAATCCAACACATGAGACGGGTCCCCAACATACTTCCGGAGCATAGACACATGGAATACTGGATGCACACTAGACAAGCTGGGTGGCAAAGCTAGCTCGTATGCCACCTCCGCTGTCGCAAATTAAGATCTTTCTGTTTGAACAGATGCTAAAGGCTGCGATGATCAGTATACACCTCATAAGAAACACCATACAAGTAGTGCCTCCAAACCTTTAGATCATGAACTATAACTGCTAACTCCAAATCGTGCACAGGGTAGTTCTTCTTGTGGGGCTTTAGCACGCATCCGATGCCAACTCTCGAGGCATCACAATACACGGTGTAGGAACCTGAAGCTGATGGCAATATCAAAACTGGAGTCGTGGTCAATGCTGTCTTGAGCTTCTGAAAGCTCTCCTCACACTCCTCGGACCACACAAATGGAACACCCTTTTGAGTCAACTTGGTCAAGGGTGATGCAATAGAAGAAAATCCCTAAACAAATCAGCGATAATATCCTGCCAACCCAAGGAAACTACGGATCTCAGTGGCTGAGGTCGGTCTAGGCCAGCTCTGCACCGCCTCTTTCTTTTTTGGATCCACCTGTTTACCATCACTGGACACCACGTGTCCCAGAAAAGTCATAGACCCGAGCCAGAACTCACACTTGGAGAACTTTGCATAAAGCTTCTCCTTCCTCAATCTCTGCAATACCACTCTCAAATGTTGAGCATGCTCCTCTTGGCTACGCGAGTACACCAGAATGTCATCAATAAACACAATCACAAAGGAACCCAGATACGGCCGGAACACGTTGTTCATCAAATGCATGAACGCGATTGGGGCATTAGTCCGCCCAAAAGACATAACTAGAAACTCATAATGCCCATATCTCGTCCTGAAAGCTGTCTTCATAATATCAGAATCCCTGATCTTCAGCTGGTGATAGCCTGATCGAAGATCAATCTTCGAGAATACCCTTTCTCCTTGGAGCTAATCAAACAAGTCATCAATGCGTGGTAGAGGATACTTGTTATTCACTGTTACCTTGTTTAACTGCATGTAATCAACACACATCCTCATAGAGCCATCTTTCTTCTTGACAAACAACACCAGTGCACCCCACGGTGACACACAAGGCCGAATGAACCCCTTATCTAGGAGTTCCTGAAGCTGTTCCTTCAATTCCTTTAACTCAGCTGGCGCCATACGATAAGGAGGAATGGAGAGGGGTTGAGTTCCTGGCACCAAATCAATACCAAAGTCAATATCCCTATCCGGCGGCATCCCCGGCAGGTCCGATGGAAACACATCCAAAAAATCCCTCACAACCGGAATAGAATCAAGGCTGGGAGTCTCAGCTCCAACATCTCTCACAAATGCCAAA
The DNA here is from genome assembly GCA_026770625.1 of Nicotiana glauca. Lineage (NCBI taxonomy): Eukaryota > Viridiplantae > Streptophyta > Magnoliopsida > Solanales > Solanaceae > Nicotiana > Nicotiana glauca. The sequence goes on from MU667653.1 coordinate 229,080, forward strand.
TATGATAAACATCCCTTCCTAACAATCCACTGGGCCTTTAAGAAAGAAATTACCCTGCTGGGTACATAATCAGTCATACCGTGCCACTCGATCCTCGGAATACCCGGCATAGCCAATGTGACTGTCTTGGCATGACAGTCTAGAATAGCATGGCACGGAGATAGCCAATCCATGCTCAGAATAACATCAAAATCAACCATGCTCAATAGCAGTAAGTCAACTTGGGTCTCCAGACCCCCAATAGTAACAAGACAGGACCAATATACATGGTCCACAATGATAGTATCGCCCACCGAGGTAGATACGTGCACAGGTAATGCAAGACACCCTCGGGTCGTACCCAAATGATAAGCAAAGTATGAAGATATATAGGAATAAGTAGACCCGGGATCAAATGAAACCGAGGCATCCCTGTAGCAGACTGAAATAATACCTGTGATAACAGCATCTGAAGCAATAGCATCTGACCGGCCCAGAAGAGCATAGAATCGAGCCTGAACACCATCCGATCGGTCTCCCCCTCTGGGGCGACCCCTAGCTGCCTGACCCTCACCCCTAGCTGGCGGGGCGGGTGCTGAAGATACTGGGCCAGAAGATAAGGGCTGGCCCCTCTGCTGAGATGAACTAGATGCACGATGAGGACATTGCTTCCACATATGTCCTAACTATCCGCACTCATAACAGCCCCTAGGTGCTGGAGGATGGGACTAAAAAGAACCCCTCGTACCAGAATGACTAGCTGGTGCACTCGGCGCAGAAGAACCCTGAACTGATGGGGCACGCGAAAAACCCTGAGCTGGAAGTGCACTAAGAGATGGCCGACTCTGCTGAGAGCCCTGATAACCCCGACCAGAAGATGACCCACGATACTCTGAGTGAGCTGACTGATGAGGCCTGGAATATCGAACTCTGCTCTGCTGAACCTGGCCTCTAGACGGAGCACCACTGAAGCTACCTGATCCTCGAGGCCTCTTGGCCTTCCTCTCCTCTCTCTCCTGACGGCGAGCCATCTCAATATCACGAGCAATATACACTGCATCCTCGAAGGTATGGCTCGGGATCCTCTCTCGAGTCATGAGAATACGGATGAGATAAACGAGTCCGTCTACAAATCGCCTGATCCTCTCCTGATCAGTCGGAACCATCCATGGAGCATAATGAGCTAACTCTGAGAACCTCACCTCATACTGCGTCACAGACATATCTCCCTGATGAAGCCACTCAAACTGCCTACGTAGCTCCTCTCTCTGCGATCGTGGTACCCATTTCTCCAGAAAGATAGTGGAGAACTCCTGCCATATCAATGGTGCTGCACCTGCCGGCTTGCGGCGCTCATATGCCTCCCACCATGTAAAGGCTGCTCCTGAGAACTGAAAAGTGGTAAATTATACACCACTCGACTCTAGGATCCCTGCTGTACGGAGCATACGTCGACACTTGTCCAGAAAACCCTGGCATCCTCGCCCGGAATACCACTGAATATAGGAGGTGAAAGCCTGCTAAACCTCTCAAGACGACGCTGCTCATCGTCTGGCATAAATGGAACCACAACATCCTGAACCGGTGCAACCGGCTGAACTGGGGCAACTGGCTAAACTGGGGCAACCTACTGAACTGGTGGTGCCTCTGGTGTCTGCAAACCCTGCACCACCTACTCAGGGGTGCGAGCTGCGGGGGTCTGATGACCACCCCCGATCTGAGATGTAGCTGCTGCGGTAGTGGCCGAGACTGCCTGCGCCAGGCTAGTGCAAACCGATAAAATCTGATCTAGGGCCTCCTGAAGACCCGGAATCACAATAGGCACAGCCGGTGTCTGAGCAGGTGCTGCTAGAGTCTCTACAGCAGGAGGCTGATCCTGAATGGGGGCAACTGGTGGGTCAACTAATGCTGCCCCTACTGCTCTGCCTCGACCATGACCACGGCCGCATCCACGACCTCTAGTGGGTGGCACTGGTGGTCATCCTCCATGTCTGGTAGTACGTGTTCTCGCCATCTGCGAGAGAGTAGAGTAAAGAAATTTAGTTCTCAAATCAACAAAGTCGCACGACAAGAATCCCAAAAATATGAAGTGTTTTCCTAAGGGTTCTGAAGCCTCTCGAGGATAAGTACAGACGTCTCCGTACCGATCCGTGAGACTCTACTAAATCGGCTCATGACTCGCAAGACCTGGTAACCTAGGCTCTGATACCAACTTGTCACAACCCAAACCCCTGTCGTGATGGCGCCCAACACCTTGTTAGGCAAGCCCGACCATTGAATATCTCCCTTCCGATTATTGAACATGAACTAACAATTTAAGCATAAAATCCAGGATTGGTTGATAATAAGATAATGCGGAAAACCGACATAACAGTAATAACAACCCAATAGATTTGGCGTCACAAGTCTGAGCCTCTAGATAAAAGGTAATATCATCCTATACATAACAAGTCTAGTGCAGGAGTAAAGGAATGTAACAAGAGGAGAAAAACGGGTCCTGCGGATGCCGGCAGCTACCTCGAAGACTCCGACACTGATCCGGACAAAAAGCAAATAATCCCAACTGGACTCCGGTATCCCTGTATCTGCACACAAGGTGCAGGGAGTAAAGTGAGTACTCTAACTCAGTGAGTAACAAAAATAAATAACGACTGAAAGCATAAAAATCCTGTAAAGGCACAAATGACCCTATTTCTAGCAGTAAAATCAATTACATAATAAACCCGTGGAGTAACAGTTAACTCTCTTGAAAAACAGTGAATACAATAAATTTCAACAAGTAAAGAATAACCAGAAACTCGTCCCTTGGGCTTAATATCAAATCCTCAGCACAGTATTGTGAGCACGTGATTTTTACCCTAAGCAAATTATTCCAAAAATATCAAATAAAATGATTTTACAATTTTAAGAAGTGTGTTGCATCCTTTTATTAATTGGTCACATAATAACTCATATTAAAAATACAAAAAATGTATATGCATTAAGATTCTCAATTTTACATTTTTTTTAGTATTAACGTATTTTCAAAAAAAAAAATAGAAGAAAAATCGTAAAAAATAGTTCATTTTAGCTTTTATTGTTTTAATTGAGAATTACTATAAAATGGTTAGTAAAATAAATTTTAGAGTTTAATTAGAATAATTTTTAATTTTGATTTCAATTTTATAAATCAGAAAATACAAATATTATATACATATATATATACATAATATTTGGGCCAAAAATATACCCAACCCAAAATAAAACCCATACCCAACCCAAAAATACACCCAACCCAAGCCCTGACCCGTTTTACCTTGAAAATATCGGATATATACTCAAAAAGAGACACGGAATTTCCGTGTCTCTATACGGTGCCTCTATACTATCTCTATCTTCTTCTCTATCAGAAAGGAGGCGATATATACAAAGGGACGGAAGGCATCAAGGGAGCTCGAAGAGGAGAGTTCGAGAAGAAAAAAAATCAAGGGATAGTTCGAAGCTTAGGGAGGCGAAGAAGATTAAATCGCAGAAGATTGAGAGAGAGTTGTGAGGATTTTGAGCGAGATTTTCTTCCCAGTTTCTAAAAAACTCTGTAATAACATTGGGATTTCGAAGATTGTAATTGATTTTGGATTCAGAAACACCAAGTAAATCTCTGGCTAGTATCTCAATTTCCTCAGGTTTTTCTTCTTTCTCATTCCTTATGTGCAATGTTAGTGAATCGATTCTTCTTCTACCACTCATATTCCGTTTTGAATCTGTGTTTTAGTGTAGATGTTGTTAAAATTTATCTCGGTGTGTTTCTGATTGGATATTTCTCCTCGACATATGACCCTGTTCTGTTCGCATGGTTCATATAGCATTTGATTTGATTTGTTCTGTTTAAAATGATTGTTTGGTTCTGTCGTTTCTGCTTGTTTGTTGATTTAGATTAGTATTTTAATTTCATTTCGATTTATCGATATCAAAAAATATTTCAGTTGATTTGCAGTAGATTTGTTTAATCATTAGAGAAGAGTTGTTGAGTTTCGATTCGAGATTATGGTCGATTTTGTCGACTCTTATCTGACTGGTCGATATCATGGTTTAATTTGAATCTCGAAACTCAGTGTATGCTCCGTTTAGTCGAGTTTTAAACTAGTTTGGTCTTGGTTCAGTTCCAAAGTTAATTTCAGTTTACTGCTGATCTCTTTTATTTCATTTTTGATTTGAACATGATTTGAGTTTGTGTTTGTGGTCATAACTGCTGCACTGGTATGTTAGGAGTGAGCTTACTTAAAGCTGATTTTGTGATTGTTGACCTTAGAGCATATTCAGCCATTGGTTAGCATATTTGTTTGTTGGTGACCTTAAGGTAGAACTCAATTGTTATAAGGTTTGGTTGGCCTTCATGATTAGTTGGAAGTTTGATTCATGTTATGACTCCTCCTTGGTAATCGATTTAAGTTTGTTTGTGACTTATCATTTACTGGTAATCGACAAAGGGTACACTATTGTTTCTATTCCTATACCATGTTCTTTCCATGAGATCAGACAGTGCCCTCTCTAAAAATACAGGGCATCAATGCAAATTAAGAGGGAGTAGTCTCTCTAACTAATTCTCTCACTCTCACGCTCTCACTTTCCTCACTCAGACACGGGAAAACAGTCCCAAAATTTGCTATAAAACAAAATCTTCGGAATCCAAAATGCTGGATTTCAGGTCTAAAAGGAAGGTTTCAATTTGGAAAGAGCAAATAGAATTTGAAAAGCAAGTTTGAAATTCCTTTAGTTTTGGGTTTTGATTCATGGTTTTCAGAAGAGATTTTTTTTTTACTGTTGATTATCTCTGCTGTGGGTTTGAGCTTCTTTTGCTATCCTCGAATTTTTCTATTGGTTCATCTCTTCTCCTGTTCTCTTTCAAATAAGCTGTAGAAGTTGTGATGTGTCCAAGGTTTATATACGCTGAAAATTTGAATAATCTGCGAATTTGGATTAGATTGCTTCGAGATAATTGATCAGAATGAATCTGAATAATGTATTTGGTCATTTTGAGGACTGTTAATCTACTTGGCTATCAGATTTGAGATTAAAATGTTACTGTTTCATGCCTTGCCAATTAGACAATAACATCGGCATTTACTCAAATTTTTATGGGTATTTGTTCGCTTCAATTAGATTAAGTTGTGATAGCTGATCTTTTCTTTTTGGTTTCCATCAGTTTGTTGTGATGTCTGTTTCTATGTGGTTTGGATTAAGCATCTTGGATAGATTTTCATGATTAAAATTGAGTTGGTCTCCTGATGCATTATTTCACTAAGATATAGATGTTTAATGGATAATGCTTACTGTGATTTCTAAATATTCTGTCTGTGCGTACATATGAAACGAGGCATCTGCATATATGAAATGCAC
>MU667657.1:0-10538 GCA_026770625.1 Nicotiana glauca
CAACATGGGAACACAGAAAGTTGCGGTAGTCAGGCACCCACCTGGAGAACGAGGGAGGACAGTTCAAGTTTTAAGTAAAAGCAGTCAGGCACCCACCTGGAGAACAAGGGAAGTATAATTCCAAATTTAGCTTTCAATTTGTATATTTGATAATATGTTGTACCCGGTTACCAAGTTGGGGCAGGAAATTTATTTTGTTTTGGTTGCAAGCAGGCGCCCACCTGAAGAACAAGGGAATAGCTTTTCAAATTCAGCAAGCAGGCGCCCACCTGAAGAACAAGGGAATATCTTTTCAAATTCAGCAAGCAGGCACCCACCTGAAAAACAAGGGAAATATGCTACAACTTTATCTTTCAAATTAACATTTAGTAACATCATGTACCCAGTTATCAAACTGGGGCAGGAAATTTCTTTTGTTTTGGCTGCAAGCAGGCACCCACCTGAAGAACAAGGGAATATCTTTTCAAATTCAGCAATCAGGAGCCCACCTGGAGAACAAGGGNTGAACAAGGGAATGTCTTTTCAAATTCAGCAATCAGGAGCCCACCTGGAGAACAAGGGAATACATTTCAAGTTTCAGCAAGCAGGCGCCCACCTGGAGAACAAGGGAATATCTTTTCAAATTCAGCAAGCAGGCGCCCACCTGGAGAACAAGGGAATATCTTTTCAAATGCAGTAAGCAAGCACCCACTTGGAAAATAAGGGAAGTATAATCTAAATTCTAGCTTTGAAATTGTAACATCTGATAACATGACATGCCTAGTCACCATACTGGGGCAAAAAATTTTCTTCGTTTGTCTATTTTGTAAGCAGGCGCCCACCTGGAGAACAAGGGAATACTTTCTCGAGTAATCGCAGGCAGGAGCCCACCTGGAGAACAAGGGAATGCTTTTTCAAGCAATTGCAAGCAGGAGTCCACTTGAAGAATGAACACATTTTTCAAAATACAGCCGGGGCAACAATCATGAATTTCATTGAAAAATACAAGACGCAAGATCAAGGCGATACAAGAACACAAGATACCAGACATAGATAGGGGTTTTATTGTAATTCATAGACTGTAGCTTAGGCTAGTTTCTTTTTACCATGATGTAATAAGGGGGTCAGTAAGCAGCAACAGCAGTAACAGCAATCACAGCTCATGGTAGTCCCAGCTACCAGACACTCCTGAACTACACTGACTTGATTCCTATTTAGCCCAGGATATGTAGGCAACCTCTGAAGCAGGGTGCGGTCAAACTTTACAAAAATGCTTCACACGGAATATGCGAACGGGTAAAAATCCCTCATTACCGCTCACTTGTCTTTGCTTGAAAACTCTTCGTGTTTCCGAGCAAAGAGGGGCAGCTGTGAGCACGTGATTTTTACCCTAAGCAAATTATTCCAAAAGTTCAAATAAAATAATTTTATAATTTTAGGAATTTTGTTGCATAATAACTCGCATTAAAAAATATGCATATGCATTAGGATTTTTAATTTTTACATTTTTAGTATTAATGCATTTTGGAAAAAACAAATTAAAGAAAATTCAAAAGATAGCATTTTATTGTTTTAATTGGAAATTACTACAAAAATAGTTATTAAATAATTTTTAGACTTTAATTAGTATAATTGTTAGTTTAAATCTCAATTTTCTAAAATCAAGAAAATACAAAATATATATATATATATATACACACACACACACAATATATTGGGCCAAAACACCCCAAAACCCAAAACAAATTTAAAAAAAAACCCTTAAAAAACCCAAGCCCAATTAAATCTAGCCCAACCCTGCGCCCGACCCAAGCTACCATCTTGTTAATATCGGAAGAAGCTTCGTTAGATAGAGACACGAAAATACCGTGTCTCTATCATCCTCACTATCACCAGAGCTTCAAGGCGATTGAACGCTATAGAAGATGGAAGGCAACGAGATTTTTTGGGAAAAAAAGAAGAGATTGGAGAGGAGATTTGAAGAGGAAAAATCGAATAGAAAGGTCAGAGAAAGTTAGGGTTGAGGGTTGTGAGATTTGAGTGAATTTTCCTTCTGATTCTTCTGAAATTTGTGTAATAATATTTGTATTTCGAAGATTATAATTCATTTGGATTCGGGAACTCGAAGTGAATCTCTTGATGATGTTTTAGCTTCTTCAGGTTCTTTTCATTCCTTGTGTGCGATTTTTATTGAATTGAATCCTCTTCTACTACTTATATTCCATTTAAATATGTGTTTGAATGTAAATGTTGTTAAAATTTGTTTATGTGTGGTTCAGATTGGATGATTCTTCTCAACATATGATCCCGTTCTATTCGCATGGCTCGTATAGCACTTGTATCAATTTGTTCTGTTTAAGTGATTGCTCTGTTCTGTCATTTCTGCTCGATTGTTGATTTAGATTAGTATTTTGACTTCATCTTGATTTATCGACATTAAGGAAAATATTTTTCAGTTTATTTGAAATAGATCATTAGAGAGTTGTTATTGAGTTTTGATCCGATGTTGTGGTCCATTTCTCGATTTGTTTGAAACTGTGTTGATCTGTAGATAAAACTCTACTTCAGTTACTGTGATTGTAGCGATTAGATTAATCAAAAACTGATGCTTATTTGTATAAGTTTCTGATGTCTATACCTATTTTTATTTTTGGAATCAAGCACTATGTTTGGTCAAGTGTTGGTCAGGCTTGATGGTTATATGTTTGTAGGAATTTTGTGTGGTAAAATGCTCTTTAGATCTTGTGGAAATTGACTAAGACCTGAACCCTAACTTTTACTCCTAGGAAATCAGCATTTGCAAATGATATAGAAGAACATTTTTCATCATTATTAATTGAGTAGCCATTGTAAAGAATTTTCTTATCAAAGCCTTCATGTAAGATGAGATGAGGACTCTCCCTTCCTGTTAATATTGAAGCAGAATGAGTAGATAACAATTTTGAAAAGTCTAAAATCTCATGCTTGAATTCTGGTTCAGTTCAGGAATGTTTCAACCTTAGAAAATCTGTTAGGGTAAAGCTTCTCTTGTTTGTTAAAATCTGGAAAAGGAATTATAGGCTTGCTTGGTTTTAAACATGACAGTATGATCTTAAAAAATATAATATCATTACTGTTATATTAACTTTATTTGAAGCATGTTTAATCAATGTTTTAAGTTGAGTCATTTCAGTTGTTGAAACTTCAAGGATGGGATTCCATTCCCTGAGAAAATTGGTTTTGTTCTAGTTGATAGACTATGGTGTAGTTTGGGACTAGCCTGTGATCTGAAGTTTGTTGTTTTCTTCCAATAATTATAAAGTTTGAAGTCAAGATAAGTCCTAAGGGAGCCATGCTTCATTTAAATTGATATATGTCACACCTCCTTTCGGCGCGCCCACCCCGAGGGAGTAAGATGGGCGAGGGAGTTTTTCCAATTAAAGTGACAATATTCGAAACGGGATTATTTTATTTATTTCAGAGTCATCACTTGGAATATATTAAAGGTGTCCCAAGTCACCGATTTATTTAAATCCCGAATCGAGGAAGTTTCGACTTTCCTAATGAAGTCTGCGAGCCAGAAATTCTAAGTAAGGATTTCTATTGACCCGAGGGAAGGTGTTAGGCGCCCCCGAATCCCGTGGTTCTAGCACGGTCGCTTAAACTATTGTAAATGGCAAAAATATCTGATTTTAATACATGTTATGACCTATGTGCTTTTAATCAATTTCAGAACCGCTTCACTCCGTTAACTTTGCATATTTAAATTTAAACATGAACGTCTCATTGGGTAGTAAGGTTATTTCAAGTCATGCTTTAAAAGGAATTATTGAGAGCTTGATTATATGAGATCCTTATTCATCCTAGTCACAGCTTTCAAGCAAACATGCATCATTCGAATAATTTTGATATAGCTGTAATTGCCTTACGTGTCAGATTAACACTAGTTCGAGAACCGAATTGATCCATCAATGTCGTGTCTATAAACATGATACGTGAGTTTTAGACTCATTACTTGAATTATTCCTATGGCCGGTTAACATGAAGCAAACGATTAAGCAAATAACCGGGGCCTTATCATGAAGCAAATCTTGACTAAACTCGTCGTGAGGGCTATACGTAATGGTCAATTGTCAACAACTAAGATACATGTCACTTTTGGAATTAATTTCCGATTTGAAACATATTCGAGTTCTTATGCATCCGGAAACTGACAGCGAATCGAAACAAACATGCTGCTAATGTTCTGAATCAATACTACAAATTCTATTGTAATCTAAAAATAGTCGTATCATAACAATCCAAACATCGCCGAAAGCAAGAACTAGGTAGACATGGGTAGATGTTCGCTATCTACTTTTTAAGCTATGATTTCCAAAACAGCACTTCATTTCAAAACCCGATATTTCGGTTCAAACAATTACATCAGCTGCGTTTTGAATGCATACCTGGGATTCAAAAGCAAGAAAAGGAAGGAAAGATCAGTAGACGAATCACAGCAAGCAAACAGCAACCAGCAAGCTAGAGCAAAGTGGAACTCCAAAATAGACCAACCCAGTAGAAGACTTAAGAAAAATCGAACAGCAGGCCCCAGGAGGTCAGACAGCAAAGACCAAACTCAAACAAAACAAAACAGAAAACCTTCAATTAACTTGGAACGCAAAAGTGTGGAATTGGAAACAAAGAAAGGCTCGAATTGCCTCTTGATTTTAGGCAATGAAACAGTGCTATATGGGGCTCGATTACTCAAAACTGACTTTAGAATCCTCTAGCTAAATCTTTTCAAAGCTTTTCCAAATGATGGCTAGAAGATCCCCTAAAACTAATGGCAAAAGACTTTAAAGCTGATCGTTATGGCTCTAAAACTGATGGTTTAAAGCTGTGTATACTAGAGTGTATCTCAGCCTCCTCTCTTTGTTTTCTATCTCTAGCTCTGTTTTTTTTCAGAATCTATTCTGTTTTTCTTCTTTGCTCTCTGTGTGTTTTTCCGAATATTTTTTCTCTCCTTTTAAAACCAAAATACTGACCCTTTCCAGCCTGTTTTTTCACTCAAACTTATTAAAACATTCCCCTGTTATTCCCTGAAAAATCACTACTTCTTGTCCCTTATTATTTAACTTTAAAGTGCATGGACAGGCTAGTTTTAAAATTCAGTTAAGTGTGGGTAGTCTGCCATTGTTCCCTTTTTTATTCATTTCTTTCAAATTTTGTAAACATGTTGTCCATGTGACCTCTTTTCTGACCCTAAAGTGTATTGATCACTTATTAGTCCACTAGTAAATTCCTGACAGGCCACTAACACATTTTTTTAAACTTCAAATCACACTCGAGATGCAGCTATAACCAATTCATTTCCTAAGCTTAACCATAAACAATTCAAACTTCAATTCAACAGTGATTCGGATGGAATTAATCAGCATTAAACACTACTGTCCTAAACAAACTTTATAACTAATCTACGATGTTCGTTAAATCGATCACAACACGTATAATCGATAACAAATAATCGACAAACAAAACGAATGATTCACAGTATTTAAACCAACGACAAAAGAAATACGAAACTAATTATTCGACGACGCTAATCGAAGCGAATACGTATCCTCTAACAAACACAATAAAACAAACAAACAGAAATGAAAATTTGACCAAATAAAAGGTCTTTGAGAGAAGAACAGAGAAATTAGCAAAAATCGAAAAAGATAGAAATACTAATAGAACTGAACCAACAACAAATAAATAAGGATAGAAGAACGAAATAAGAAATACCTTGAGAAGAAGAAATCAGAAATCGAAACGGACTTGGGACCAACTCGGACTTTGAAACTTTTTTGAGGCCAAACGGGATTTAATCAAGTGTTCTCAAGTGAGAACATTTCGACTAAAGCCTGTTGAAACCTCAAAAAATCTTCAGACGGGCTCGAATCTTTTCTAGTGTTCCAGGGGGCTCAGGTTGGGGTTCAAGTGGTTTGGGTTTGATTCGAAACCAACTGAGGGTCGTTTGGGCATGAGGGAGGTCAGGAGGTGCTAGGATGCGAGTTTGAGGTTGTTTGGAAGCAGCGCCGCCACCCGAAGGTAGTGGCGGCTATTAGGGTTCTTGACGAAAAATCAATATTCAACACGTTCTAGTTTGGTTCGAAGGAAAACAGGTGTGGGTTTGGGGAGAGGGTAGTCTGGTGGCTTCAGGGTGTTATTTTCATGGCCATCGGAGCTGGTTGGTTCNTGAAGAGTTTTCGTGCAAAGATAAATGAGCGGATGCGAGCGATTTTTTCCCGTTCGAGTATACCGTGTGAAGCATTTTTTGAAAGAGTTTGACCGAGCCTTTGCTTCGGGGGGCCTCCTACATATCCTGGGCTAAACAGGAATCAGGTCAATGTAGTTCGGGAAGTTTTGGTAGCTGGGACTACCGTGGAACTATGACCTTGCTTTTACTGTTGTTGTTGCTGCTGTTACCGCTTACCGATCTCCTCATTACACCAAAAGGGGAAAAATCAAAGCTAAACATAGTTACGCCTATCAACTATGAGTTACAAGATTCCTATCTATAATTCTTTTGAAAACTTGATCTTGAGTCTTAGTTGATTTTGCTGTAGACCTCGATCTGAATCTTGATGCTCGCAAGCTGTACATGCTTGTTTATTTCTGTAGCATTGAGTGAAATAGGATTGGCGGAACTCGTGACATCAATCAGATTCTGAGCGATCCGCGCCTTTGTTTACTCTAACATTTGAGCTCATCTTCTTTTTGGTTTTGTTCTTCTTTTCTTTATTCTGGATTGAGACTCAACTCGTAAGTTATCTTGATCCCTGCGTCCCGAGGTCAAACCTGCTTAGACAACAAAACAAACAAACGAACGAAATTTTTCTGCCCCAGTTTTACTAGGAAAATTTCGTGAGTTAGTCGTGACACAGAAAGTGATTAAAAAGACTTTGGTTTTGTCCAAGAGAATCTCGATACTTAAATCGGTTTTTTGAAAATAAACGCTCCGCGGTTTTCTGGCCGGGATATTTTAAAAAGAAATGCTCCACGGTTTTCTGGCCAGGAGATCCTCAGTTTTCTGGCCGGGATATTTTGAAAAAGGGGCTCCACAGCTTTCTGGCTGGGAGATTCTCGGTTTTCTGACCGAGATACTCTGAAAAGAAATGCTCCATGGTTTTCCGGCCGGGAGATCCTCGGTTTTCTGAACGGGATTTTTTAAAAGAAATGCTCCATGGTTTTATGGCCAGGAGATCCTCGGTTTTCTGGCCGGGATTTTTAAAAGAAATGCTCCATGGCTTTCTGGCCGGGAGATCCTCGGTTTTCTGGCCGGGATTTTTAAAAGAAATGCTCCATGGCTTTCTGGCCGGGAGATCCTCGGTTTTCTGGCCCGGATTTTATGAAAGAAATGCTCCACGGTTTACTGGCCGGGAGATCCTTGATTTTCTGGCCGGGAGATCCTCGATTTTCTGGCCGGGATTTTTTGAAAGAAATACTCCACGATTTTTCTGGCAGGGATTTTTAAAAGAAATGCACCATGGCTTTCTGGCCGGGAGATCCTCGGTTTTCTGGCCGGGATTTTATGAAAGAAATGCTCCACGGTTTTCTGGCCAGGAGATCCTCGGTTTTCTGACCGGGATTTTTTTAAAAAGAAATGCTCCATGGTTTTCTGGCCAGGAGATCCTCGGTTTTCTGGCCGGGATTTTTAAAAGAAATGCTCCATGGCTTTCTGGCCGGGAGATCCTCGGTTTTCTGGCCGGGATTTTATGAAAGAAATGCTCCACGGTTTTCTGGCCGGGAGATCCTCAGTTTTCTGACCGGGATTCTTGAAAAAGGTTCCACGGTTTTCTGGCCGGAATATTTTGAAAAAGGGGCTCCACAGCTTTCTGGCTGGGAGATTCTCGATTTTCTGACCGGGATACTCTGAAAAGAAATGCTCCACGATTTTCTGGCCGGGATTTTTAAAAGAAATGCTCCACGATTTTCTGGCCGGGAGATCCTCGGTTTTCTGACCGGGATTTTTAAAAGAAATGCTCCACAGTTTTCTGGCCGGGAGATCCTCGGTTTTCTGGCCGGGATATTCTCGGTTTTTTGGCCGGGATTTTTTGAAAGAAATGCTCCACGGTTTTCTGGCCGGGATTTTTTTTTTTGAAAGAAAAAGCTAAGCTACCATGATTTGGTTCTCTTTTGGGGGTTTTCATTTTCCATTTCCTTCCTTCTTTCCTTTTGGGTTTTCTTTTATGTGTTTTCCTTTTACTCATCAACAATGCATAAAATAATTTTTTTGAAAAGAAACTTCCCTTTTGGGCGTTTTCCTTGTTATAGAGCCATTTCAATGCTCGCGTATTTCAATTCTTTTGGACTGCACCTTCTTCCTACACAGCTAATTTGAAATAAGCCTGTTTTCAACAAAGAACAATTTGTTAGCTGAAACGGTGGTTGATTTTGTGACCTTGATTATCTTCATCGCTTGATCCTGGCCCCATTTCCATTGAGAACTTTGTTGCTGATTGGCTTTGAGGGTGACTTTCTTTCAACTGATCGGGTTCAGCCTTGGGATTTCATGATGACTTGCCCGTGTGGGCTCTGTCCTTTGACTTCATTCTATTTTTAAAACCTTAGCCTTTGATTTCCTTTTCCTTCCTAACGTCCTTTCCTTTGGAAGCGATTGACCATCATGATCAGTCGGGATTGGATCAATACACCACTGAGGCTGGGTATTTTTCTTCGCCTTTTTACCAGACGGAGTTCTGTATAAACGGTCCTGCCACCTTTTCTTTGTAATAGTTTCGGAATTCAAAGTTAAGCCGAAAGGGATTCAAAGAAAAATGAACAAAGAGTGAAAAAATAAATCGAAAATAGAAGCGTCCCTTTCGGGGAAAAAAAGAAGGACTTATCTGGGGTGCATGCTGGCTTCAAACCGACATGACATGCTTCTTGAACTGGATGCTTGATCGTCACGAACTTCCATTTTCTCCTGAACCAAAACGGGTCTATGTTTCCAAACTAGGGAACCTTGCCAGGACCTTTAGTGGTGAAATCCTCTTTTCGGTTGATAGCGCCCTTTGCGGGTTTTCGCTAGTCGACCTCTCTCATTTCTCTTCTTACCATCGCCCGATAGCGCTCTTTGCGAGTTTTCACTAACGGACTCTCTCATTTTGTATTTCTCTACTCCCATCGCCTTATGGTGCCCGAAGGTTTTCACCAATAAGACTCTCTCATTTTATTTCTCTTAATTTAAGACGTTTCGGCTCTCAACAATGATGTTTCTCAGTTTCCATGCCTCTGCATCGATCTTGAAGGACTTGTACTCGATTTTGGGTGAAAAGAATTATGGACAAAATTACAACTTTGGAACCATCTGGTGAACTTTGGTCGAACCATTATAATACCTGCCCCAGTTTCAGTTTCGGGGAAAATTGGAATTTTGTTTTGGTGTGACTGAACCTCAGATAGAGGCTGCCTACGTATCCTTTCGGAATCAAGTCAGAACGTAGTTCAGACAATTTTTGTTTTGTTTTTTTTGTTTTTTGTTTTTTTTTGTTTTTTTGTTTTTTTTGTTTTTTTGTTTTTTTTTTGATTTTGGTTTTGGATTCCAAAGAGGGTAGCCAAGGAAATGTAACCGACTCAAAGGGTTTACAAAAGGGTTGGTAGTGTTTGGGTAGCGGGAATAAAAGCCTTCACCATTTCAATATGCAAAGACATCACCGAAACAAACTCAAACATAATACCTTTTGACAGCGTCTGCATTCACAGCTGTTTCAGGATCATTTCCTTCCATATCTCCCAAATATAATGCTCCTCTCGGCAATATCTTCCTGATGATGTATAACCCCTTCCAATTAAGAGCAAATTTTCCTTTCGCCTCCTGGTGATGTGGAAGAATGCGTCTTAACACCAACTGACCTACTTCAAAATTTCTGGGTCGTACTTTCTTGTTGTAAGCACGAGCCATCCTTTGTTGGTACAACTGCCCGTGACAGACCGCAGCCATTCGCTTTTCGTCAATTAAGGTCAACTGCTCCAAGCGAGTCTTAACCCATTCGCTATCTTCAATCTCTGCCTCAACAATTGTCCGGAGTGAAGGAATTTCTACCTCTGCCGGTATCACAGCCTCGGTTCCATAAACTAGCAGGTATGGGGTTGCTCCTACCGATGTGCGCACTGTAGTACGATATCCCAGTAAGGCAAAAGGTAATTGTTCATGCCACTGTCTAGAACTCTGGATTGTCTCCCTCAAAATCTTCTTGATGTTTTGTTTGCTGCTTCAACGGCGCCATTGGCTTTGGGCCGATAAGGAGTGGAGTTCCTATGCGTTATTTTGAATTGTTCGCCTATTTCTTCCATCAAACGACTATTCAGGTTTGCAGCATTGTCTATGATGATAGTTGCAGGTATACCAAAACGACAGATGAGATTTGAATGTACAAAATCCACCACGGCTTTCTTAGTGACTGATTTGAGAGTGACAGCTTCAACCCATTTTGTGAAGTAATCAATAGCAACCAGTATGAATCGGTGACCATTCGAAGCTTTTGGCTCAATCGGGCCAATGACATCCATGCCCCAAGCGATAAAAGGCCACGGCGCTGACATAGGATGTA